>PVJX010009040.1:0-62704 GCA_004027295.1 Dolichotis patagonum | reverse complement strand
TTCAAGAGCTGTTCATGTTTGAGCATGCTTTGTCCTTAATTGCCTGGGGACTTTGAGATTGCCCCGTCTTTAGTGGTCTGAAACAAGTTGCAATATAAGTAATTAAGGCACATAGCAACAGAAGTCTGCAAATTGCTGTTTTGCTTCCATGTGTGATATTTAACTAATTGCTCATTGCTGTGAAAACCTTTAACTTCATAGATGCCATGACTTTAAAGTGAATAAACATTGCTTTTATATTTATTAAAGTAGTGTAGTGCAATAGTGACTAGCAGAACTTCCAAGCAATCGAAAATAACACCCTCTGCTATATGCTGTGCAGTTTAATTTCAGACTATTAACATTATAAACTATCCCTTAGAAACCTGCAAAATACATTTGTCTTCTACAGGAAGGTTACAGGATGAAGTGAAAATTCAGTTGCCAGGGAATAGGACAATTGGACTATAGACAAGCTCTGCCTAGCTGCGTTACTTTCACTTGTGTGGTGCTGCTATTTTATTAATAAAATTAAACAATATATTAAATGCCACAAATGAACGTCTCAGCATAGCATCTTCCTAGCACCATAAAGAGGGTGAATATGAAATCAAATTAATGCTTCGTTTCTTTCAGATATTTTAATTAAAATACATGCTATGCTATGTAGGGAATTATTTTGAAAAAAAGTTCTAAGTACAGGGGTTTGTCTTTAAATATTGCTACAGTAGTAAAACCTTTTGCTGAACTGGAACATTAAAGTAATGTTCTCAGTCTGACAAATGCTGCTACCTTCTATAATTTTATTTGCTATAAGAGGATGAAGGGCCTTTGTATCTAATTAACACACGTCCGAGGGGCTTTATGAACTTACTGTTCTTCAGTTCCGTTCAGGCACTGCGAAACGTGTGCCTGCTATTTATTTTTTTATTGTAGTTATTTCCCTTGAAATTTTATTTGCAGCTCTTCTCCCCCCTATGGTTTGGTGCCTGCTGTAATAATGATGCCCCGAAAAACAAATCCACAATGAGTAAATAGCAATGGTTCTCTTAACCCTCTCTCAAAGAAGCATTTGATGCCCTGCAAGCCATTTTCTTCTTCCGCAGGCTTTTAAAATGACCTTAATCTGCAGATACAATCTGGCATCATCAGTGCCTGTAATAGAGATGTCAATATTAGAAGGCACTCCTTTCAACAGTTAGCATTCGGGATTGATCACAAGTTGGATGATTTCGTTCCTAGAAGACCAGCTGTTGAGGGCAAGAACGATGCACTTGAAACATTCTCTAAGGGAATTTTTTCCTTTGTTTTGTAAGTGTGAAATGGTTTTGGTTTTTCTTTCCAGCTAGAAAATAAAAACAGATTTAAATCACAAGCAAACTTTACAGAAGAGAGAGTTCTCTCAAGCAGTGGGAAATAAGAGCATTTTTTCATACAAAGACCCTTGAAACTTGTTTCATTGCTACCTGCCTGCGCTGCAGAGTTTGCAAAGCTACTCAGCAGATACCTGAGGTTTTTTAACAATGAGAGTAGAGAAGCCTTAAAGAAATTATATATGAAATAAGTGCTCTTATTAGACATCTTCAGCCATTTGGTGTACAGTTCTTTTTTTTCATATATATATAGATATAGATATAGATATAGATATAGATATAGATATAGATATAGATATATAGATATATATATATAGTAGATAGATAGATAGATGATAGATAGATTGTCTATATATATACAATATATATACATATACATATATGTATAAACTTTTACAAAAAAAAAATGCATCTGTTTAAGAAATTGCCATTAACTCCAAAGTCATGCACCTGTATTGGAAGGCTGATTCCTCGCACCACTAGGTGGCAGTGGAGTCACATATTTATGATTATTCAGTTTCTAAAAACACCAGGATTTCAGGGTTCAGTGTTACATTTCCAAATGCCTCATTAATCCTAATATTCATGTCTTCTTTATTCAAAGCATAGACCTATCAGTGCTTAAATTATTTATTCTGCACATCAAGCTCTGTGAAATTAACATTTGTATTCGCTTTTATTTTCAGAGAAAACACTTGAATATATTTTCAACAACACATTACAAGTACCATACAGTTCTTCAAGTAATTATTTTTGTTTAAAGTGCTCAATACAAAAATGTGTTTATGAGAACATGAGAAATGAAATAATAGTTTTGTTATTTTTAAAATATATTCTAAACTCATAAAAATACTGCATCAATATGCTTCTGTTTTTGTTGTTCCTCTCGCTTTGTAGATGCACAATGGTGCCAGGAAGGGTCAGCATTTCCAAGGCTTGCAGCAAAGGCAGTTAAACAGAGGATGGGATGAGAAACTTGAGGGGGCTGAAAGTTTTCAATCCATTACTGTTTGCCGTTCGTATGTGAACATCAGTCTTCTCCTAAATTGTGCCTCTGGTTTACACTGATGGACTAATGACAAATAGTAGCAATCATAGATACAATTTACAAAACACATATAAACAAATGAAGGGAAGATAAGCTAAGGAGGTATATACTATGTACTTAAAGTAGGTGAATGAATTGACTTGCTGTCACTAAAAGGCCTAAAATTTTTCTGATTTATTTTTCTTAATTTTTGTGTCTCTTAGTTTTTTAAAAGAATATATAAACATGAATGATTTAAATATTGTAGTATTATAGAGGTCATCAATGTAGGAATTATTTATTATATTCATTTAAAAATTTGTCTGCATTATGCTTTCCAGAACTGAGCATGTTTAGAAGAATTCACTATATGCTAGTATTTTAGTGTGATTTGGAACCTTTAGGTAGATCACTGCAGCCTTCTCTTGAAATAGCTTAGTTTCTTAAGAATTGATGTAGTGTCTTGGATTCCTATGCATGGGACATTGCAGCATCCTTTTATATATTTTTGACAGGCTTCCTTGTTCTAGGCTGTCTTCTTCATCTTCTTTTACATAAAAAAAGTGCAGTATTTACAATTCCGAAGAAAAAAATCAATACAGTTCTTACCTGCTTCTCATCACTTTCCTTGTGCTAAAATAGAAGCAAATAAAATTGAAGCCCTGGTAGGTAATCATTGGCTAGGTAGTTTGTTCATTTTGTTTTTGTTTTTGTTTTTCTGTATGCTAAATCTACATTTTTTTAATTTATTCAGCAACCTATGTAGCCTTATTCTGGTTCTTCCTAGAGAAGCCTGTCTGGAGAACTCCAGTAGCAAAACTCCTTTTAACTCTAGTTGCACTAGGCAAAGTGGGAACAAATGTCTCAGTTTCTCCTTTGAGGGTGAAGCCAGATTTTGCAGTCATTCACCATGCTGCATGCACCTCATCACCAAGAAGATCTGTCACTTTTTAGGATCTGGAGAAGTGTTCTGTATCATTTCACATGGAGAACATCCCTCACAAGGAAGTTCATAGAAAGTCTGCGGGAAAAACCTAGAATATCACTTATTTGTCGTTACTAGAATATTATGTTAGTTGGCTTTTATACTGTGATAAAGGTGTATTCCATAAACTGTTAAAGCTAGAAAAAATACATCTTTTTCAAAATTTGTTCTCTTAAAACCTCAAAGCTCTTGGCTTTATACAGGCTCTGATTTCATTTCTCAGCCTTTCTCTCTGTTTGCTTTTAGTTGCTTGATTGATTTTCTTCTCCTTCAGTGCCCCCTCCTTTTTTTTTCCTTTTCTTTTGCAAGGGAGGAATGGGAATGTGGAGAAAAAAAAGACGAATCACAAATCATCCTAGGAGTTTTTCACCGCGCAGTTTTCTGGGTTACAAGGCTTCCTCTATGGTCACAGTGCCTGCTGTTGGCTGTACCGACAGAACTCACATTATCTCCTGAGTTAATCTATTTCTCATATTGCATTATGACCTGTTTTACTCTTATTATATTTGAGATGGGCTTTATGAGAATACCTATTATAATTTTACAAAAAACAAGATTAATTATTAAATTCATGCCTCAAGAATTACCAGGCACATATGGGAGGAAGCGACAACTTGGGAAATGCAGGGTCTGTGAGACACACTTATTCCTACCCTGATTACCATCTAGGGAGGCATTGGACACAGTCACTTCTCTTATGGGTGTTCTTAACGGGCTTGTAGGGATACAACAAAGGCCATGTGAAAACAGAATGTATGATCCATCCCTGGGGAACAATTTAGGACCTGGGGAATTTTGGCATGCAACATAGAGGAACAACACATAGATTTTCTTTCATGTCCATATTTCATTACTCTTGTCATTTAAATTTAATGCCCCATCATTTGACTTTTCAATATTTATATTCCCCCAAATTACATGACATGACCACCCTCTCACTTGTCACATTTTGGTTTTTTCTAAAGACTTTCATTATTTATCTGCATTGATTGGATGACCTTTGCCATCTATTTGCTAGCCTTTAAAGATTTAAGTCTTCCATAACAAAATCTGGCTGTATTTTTCTCCAGATTAATTAGTGTTATTGGACTCCTGTCATATATTTATGAATTGTGTTTCCTTTATTTTTGCAGCTGCTCACACTCATTTTAAGACTGTGTTACTACACTAAAACTCGAAGATTAACCTTTTACATTACAACCTAAATAAACATACTAATTTTCTGGAACCAAACTTCAATACATTTTATCAAAGTACAAACCTTGCTTTTAATATGTGGATGGTATTATAAATATTAATTACTACCTACCAAGCAGTCCATAAAAAACTTTATGAAAACAATTATAATGCAATGTAAAATTGATAAAATGAACATAGCTTTTTATATTTTTCTGTCTCTTAAATAAAGAAATGTTTTTATGCATTTTAAATACTTTAGGCTTTATTTTTCAGTTCATGTGCAGGATTTCACAGTACCAAAATTATCTTTGAACTATCTCAAAAGTTCCATATTATATGCAAAAAAGAATAAAAATGTATTTATTATTCTCAAATAAGTTTGCTTAGAATACTAGAAGAATATGTAATATAACCCCTACTTGTAGGAAACTGGAAATCGAAAGGACAATACATGTTAGATTTGTAAAGTTGTTTAAGAGAAGTGTTTCATGAATTTCTGAACAGTTTTCCAGAAGTTACTAAATCAGTGATTTCCTGCTGTGCTTCAATATGGAGGCACATCTGTGGTAAATGTGAAATTTACCTGTGAGGTTTGCCTTGCATAGATATGTCCCGAGTACCATGTTTTTAATCTCCTAGAATGTGGAACAGATTTCACTAAAGTGGGAACAGCACATCTCTTTATATTAGGCTTCTTTTCTATTTTAATGTAATTATTATATCCAATTTAACTTGTGAATAACCAATTACGTTCATATAGAATCAAAAAATCAAAATATATGTTTGGATTTTACAAATGATACTGCTAAAATTTTGTTAAGAGTTTATGACATACTGTCAGCATGAATGCTAGACCCAGGGAATAAATACACAGCAGCCAGGTACACAAAATGCAAACTAACAGGAACATGTTGCTGAGCTTAATGTACCCTCATGTTCCGTAATGAAACATAACATATACTGCCACAGAATAAATAAAATTTCTCCTTCTAGATATAAAATTCTGGCTTTTGGGAAAGTTTAGTTCAACAACTGTTTTCTTTTCTCTTTTCCTACTAAATAAAGATTTGCTTCTGTAAATACGGTGTGTTGAAGAAGTAATGCTACCACAAGAGAGGCTTGTTTTTATATTTACTAATGAATTTAGATTTTGTTTAAGAACTTTGGGAGAGAAACATTTTCATAAGACCCAAAGGAAAATAAAATTGCCAGGATCTAGTGTCCCAGAGTGAGTAGAACAAACTGACACTAGGCAAAAGGAGGCTTTTCGTAGCAGCATCAAACTTCAAGGACTAAATCTTTCAACGTGGCATTATTGACAACAGTGAAGAGAAGGTGACCTACTTAGAGAAATTTTCATCTACTTTACAAATTACTGGTGACCAGAATAAACACAAAAGAACTATATGTCTGCTAACCCCAAAATACATATCACAGAACTCAAAGGTAATTATTTCTCCTTCAGTTACTATAACCTTATCTCGTATATTGCCCCATAGTTTCTGAGTAAATTTGTTTGAACTTTTCCACCCTCATTATTTCTGATCAACAATTATTCAAGTTTACCTTAATTTGCCCTAATTTTATGTTCCAAGTGTGTGAAAAGCAAAGGTTAATCACAGATCTTGTTGCCTATGTCATTAGTATGTTCAGATGTGCAACTGTGTGGACCATATTTTATATAAAATGCACCTGAAAGTTATTGAATTTAGGTGATTTGGCCACTATCAATGGGGCAGAACCAAGGCTTCTGGTGTACCTCTGCATAGTTATTTCCAAAGCATAAAGTTGTACTAAATAAATGCTCTGTCTCACTCATTTATAATTCATCAAACTGGATTAGCCACACCAAGAACTCAGCACTTCTCAGAATTTCTTAACACTTCACTCACTGTACTGCTTAAAGATTACCTTAGTGAAATTCAGGTTAATTGCCAGAATAACAGAGCATATATTTTAGACAGTCATGTAATACGCTTGAGTGCTTGTTTGCTATCTTCATTATGTGATATTAGTTTTTGAGTAAACTAATATTTACTATTCATTGAGAAAGCATAATATTGAGAAATGGCTTGTCCATTTGTAACTGGGAGAAAGCAATAAGGTTACGATTCAGGAATTCATGGTCCTCATTAATCTTATCTAAAATCTCCAAAACACACAAAATGCAGGTAAAATTTAAAATAAAAACTAATAAACAGAACAATTCTGATGCCTTGCTGTAGTTCTTTAACTTGGTAGCAAAGTGTAACTTAGCACTGAAGCTGTATTTTCAGAGTAATATTTGAAAAATTTTGAAGGCATTTTCATTTTATTTTAATTTTATTTTATTTTATAGCTTGGTGAGCATTATTTCATATCAAGATTAGTTGGTGACTTTCTGCAAACTTTTAGCTCCTTTCTGTAATTATATTTGTTCCAAAGATTTGGTAAGCAAGTGAAGGCAATAATGTAACAACAATAGGAAGGAGACTACATTATTTTCAGAAATAAATCAACAACTAGAAAATACAGCTGCTGGAGGAATCACTTTTTGAAAAGCATGAAAGATGCTCTCTTTGAAAATGAAACTTGAATCAAATAATGGATCATTCTTTCTCGATGTAAACTTTCAGTTCAGGGTTTTAAGGCATTTAGGGTTCTATCATCTGATTCTGGGTTACACAGTTTGTCCTGACTCGGATTCTCAGGGCAGCTTTCTGAAATTCATAAAGAAGGAACCAAGCACAGAAAGGCAGGACACAGCTGCTTCTTGTAGTCAAATACTGTGGAAGTCATCTTAGAACTGTCCTTTGTCTTAAATTCCAATTACTTTACTGAAAGACAAATTTGGAAACTCCATGCCTATGTTTCTTTAATTTCACCTATATGACATACTAACTTGCACCTAAGTAGGTGAGAAATCTTTTATTGAGGTCTTATCATACTTACTCCATAAAAAAGAAAGCTCTGAGTCAGTTCCTCTAAATAGCTTAGGAATTTCAGATACCTAAAACTGTATTGATTTATATTTATTAGTAATGTTTATATAGCTTTGAAGATTATACAACTTAGATTGTGTATTAATCTCTTAAATGAACAGGCATTTTTCTCTTGTATAGGAATATGGCACATTTGCAAATAAGAAAACTAGGAAAAGTATATAATGCATTTAAACCACACTCTGCTGCTCTCTGAATGATTATTTAGCAACTAGAAAGGATGCAATCACTTGCCCAGGCACCTGACCAATTAACAGCATTTTTGTTTTGGAAAGCTCTTGTTCAATAAAATATAAATTTTACTGTCAAGTATTAATATAAATAGTATAGTTTCCCATAGGCAACATTATTTCTTTACCTCTATCTCTGGCTTCCCCTAATATACATATAGTTTGCCTGGCATTGAGTTTTCAAGGGTGACAAAATGTCATTTACATAATAAATGTTACTCTTACATTCAGTTCCATGGATTTCTTATCAATAATTTAGAAAGAATTAATAATATATTTATAACACATGCTAGAAGTAGGATAAAATTATTTATAAATGCTTAATAAATGTTTGATAATGCTTTTGCCATTCATGTTATAAATGATAAATAGGTGACTATAGATACCTTGTTAAAAATTAATGGTCAGTAGCTATGGTTATCCTATAATGGCTTGGAAAATTATTAAAAGAGGGAATTAGCATCATACATACATTCTACGAACCAATTATGGAAAAATATGTAAGCTTTGAAATAGTTTGTAAGAATTGTTGGGATATTATAGCTGATGATATTTATTCAGTGCTAGTAATTTACTATGTGTATTACTAAACACATTAAGATACAGTTTCTCTCAGATCTGAACTTTATATCAGCAGTTGCTCCACTTTCAATGGTTATGTCCTGAGATATCACTATTTTAAAGAAAATACTTGTATATCATTAAATTCAAATAGAAATTTGAAACTACCCTTTTATACAAAAATACATGGAGATTATAGTAGAGAACTGTAACTACCCACGATTACTATGTCAAAATCGTCACCCATTCCATATCTAATTTCTTCAAAGCCAAATTACGAGCAGGAGGAGCAGTCAGTTTAGAGAGATTCACTCTAGATACTAATTGAGATTATAAATATCATTCGGTTCTGTTTCATTCCAGAAAAAGGTGGAGTTATTTTACTGGCCTAGTTTAGAATCCTGTATAATGTTTTGTAAAATTCATCCTGCATTTCTGTTACAAACGTGTGGCATTTTTTATATAAACCCACCCCTAATAAGGTGATACTGTTGCTTTTTATAAAACATTTCCCAGTGGCTCCATTACATTCAGAATGATGTTTAAACTAATGTGATAATGTTTTTATTTATTTCGATGTTTATACTTATTTTAATATAGTTAGGGTGCCATGATTCTTGTCAGGAAGTTTTAAGTTAGACACTAAAATTATATCAGATACTAAAGAAATAAGACAAAAAACACAGTGCGGGTGTATTTTAAGAGAGACTTAGCTGACATGTATGTCCTACTATCCCAACAAAAGAGAATCACTGAGGTTGCCATCCCCTTCATTCAAATCTACTGTGTGAAGAATTAAAGGCGACAACGTGCAGGATGTACTGTATCCACTGATCCAGTTCAAAGATGGAGAGTGTGACTTTTGGCATAATATAGATGACATGGTGAAAGAATTACTGGTTCTATCATGATGTCAAATGTGTATGAATTCGGGGTGGGGATGGCAGTTGAGAAATCATCCAGAAGAAAGTTGGAGCTCCAAAGGACTATGGAGCTTGTCATGGGGGCAAGTTCAAAACAGAGAGGCTTTGTAAGGAGTAGGGTTGGCCAAGCAGGAGTGCTTTTCAGGAAAATGTCTGAAAGAACCAAGCTTTTGATAGTTATAGGTACTTACTCATTACCAGTGTTGTTTACTCAGTATGTGGGCAACCAATAATACTGATTACACATCGTATAAGGAGAAGCCCTGATGAGTTGTTATTTAATTCTTTCCTGTCCACAGTACTGCACTGACTCAATGTAAAGACACACAGATACAAACCCAAACTCAGCATACTTATATTTATTAAATTATAATAAGCAATTGAAAAGCTCGTCAGCTGTATGAAAATACACACAGGATTGGTGATAATGTTCAGTGAAAGAAAGCAAAGCTAGAATGCTCAAGACTGGGTCTGATCCAAATACTACAAGAAAAATATATTATGTTGCATCTTATTATGTTAAATATGAATAATATAATACAAAATCATATGAAGGAGAGAGGGGGGAATAATAATATAAAGTACATGTTATAATTGGAGAGAACTTACAGTTAGAAAGAGAAGACATTTCCATGGATAAGGTGAAGCAGCAGACAGATTGATGTAGAAAGTGAAGGTGTGTCATGAAAAAGTAAAATTTTCAAAGGACATATTTGCAGCGTGTATTACCTCAAGATGTGAGAAAGTGAGCTATTTGTGAAAATAAAAACTAAATTTGCTTTATTAGTATGAAAGCTAAAAAATTGAACAATTAAAAATTTCTAAAGAACAAACTAAAAATTGTCACAGGTCAGCAAATATTTCCCGCACTTCTGCATCCGTATGCCATATATTTTATAGGCATTTTATTTCACACACACTCAACATTGTTGTCCCTCATCAATTTTATTTAAAATTTTGTCTGCTTAATCAAACAGATGTTTGAGAGTGGAAACTTCCTGCTACTCTTTGCCCGATGCCAAGGCACCAAGAAATGTGACTGGATACCTAGCAGGCATTCAGTAATTATTTGTGAATTTCAAGATTACTCACAACATCAGGCAAATACATTCACTTTTGCTTCTTTACTTAGTTCTCTACTGGAGGCAGTTGCAGTAATTTTTTTGGGCAGGTCAGGCTAGGACTCTGGCAGACCATGAAAATGGAAATGAAGGCACTGACTTGAGAAATATGGTGAAAAGCATCAGTAGAATTTAGTGACAGACTGGATAGAATATGACAGAAACTCAGGTGCCATTTTGGAAAATGCCAAAAGCATCGTTGAGGGCAAAATCACATAAGCAGGTGCCCTTATGCAATCAGGCAATGCCATGAAAGATCTCGTTATCACAGAGGGTATTTTTTTCCTCCCTCTCCTTCCTGGCTTGCAAATACTGTCAAGCTACATTAGCACCAAAAGGAGTTAGATTGCAATGACCTTTACTAATCCACCGCATTTATGTTTGTACTTTTCTCACAGTAAAGGTAACATTACAATTATTAATGTCAGCATTTTCTTTGGAAACAGTGGTGAACTCATTAAGAACACTGCCAGGTGTTGCCAACCCCAGGTGTGAACCTAGTGGTTAGTGAGATGTAAATAACTTTTTATGGAAAATTTGCAATCTAACGAATTAGCAAGCCACACACAAAGCCAAACTAGTTTCTTGTGATTAGCTTCATTATACCACTAGCTGCTTTTGTGCAGTTTAAATTAAAAAGCAGCATATCCCCCTCCTTTAAGGTATAAATCAGATTAATATCTATCATGAAGTCCAGTGTTTCAAAGACAGCTGTCAGCTTCTCCACAAAAATGTCAAAAGGTCCACTCTGAAGGGCATGTGAGGGTTCTTGGTATTATTTTGCTTTCTCTGAGATGCATGCCAGGTTGATAGTGATATGCTTTGCTCAGCCATGAGGGTGCTTGTCATACCTTCTGCAGTGTCCATAGGACTTGCTATTTAACTTAAGGAAATGGCTTCTGCTGGTAGAGGTACTTTTAGATTCTTGATGGAGAGCTGCTCAATGGACATGTATTACTTAGCGCTTCCTTTCCTGGTTCAGTTGCTGTTTTACAATTTTTCTTCCTATAATCACTGAAAGGAATGTCAACATTGTTATTTTATTTAAAAATGTAAGCACTTTGGGCTCTTAAAATCCAGATCAGCAAATCAGCGAGACTACTGCAACTGCTTCTTGTTAATACTTGAGAGTCAAATGCAAACAGACACTTGAAGGGCTTATGTATTCCCATGAATGTCATGATAACAATAATAACAAAGGAAATATCTTTATGTGCTGTGACAGAGGTACAAGATATGTGATATTAAAGGAGCATATTTGATTAATGGAATTCATACTTAATAATTTTTAAAAATTCTTTTTATCTTTTTTTGTTTTAGTCTAGGTTGTTTGGAATAGGTAGATCACATGTTTTTACTTATTTGATACTCTTTTAAACAACGTAGGAATTGACTGATGATTTCAATGAACTAAATTAGTGTTATGGAAGTTATCCACTGAACTGTGAAGTCTCAGACAAGTTACCCTCTCAGGGAAAGTAGGGCTGTAATTCCAACTCTGTAAAATTGTGGCAGCAAGTAAGATATTCTGTTTATCTATTACTTCAAATTAAATAGAGTTTATAAATGGTAGTGTCCTACTAGTTCAATAAAATAGCAGTCAATATAATACAGTACACATTTGAAGTCTTCAGTAAACTCATGTTGGTTTAAAATAAATTATGTTTTGATTGTTGTTGTTCATTTTCTTATGCCCATCATTTCAAGTGTTGTCTTTGTCCAATATTAACACCATCTTCAATAGTAGTCACAAAAAAACTCTCACCAATAGAAAGAAGCATAATTCTGTAGCATGAGCATTATACTGCCATAACACCTGTATTGTTTTAAAACCTGTGAAAGTGTAGAAAAAAATGTGGAGTTCAGGATATATTTCTGCAAGACTACCAGATAGGTTCAGTAATGCAAATTTCTGGTGTTGCTATAGTTTGAATCTTGAAAGTTCCTCAAAGGCCCATGGTTTAAAGGCTTGGAATCTAGGGTAGCACTACTTGCAGGTACAAGCTCCCAAAGACAGGGCCTGGTGGAAATAAGTTAGGTCCTCAAGTTGTGGCCTCAAAGAGAGTGGCACCCTGGACCATTCTTTCTGTCTTCCCGGCCATGAGTTGCTTAGCTATACATTTCCATCCTCATGTGCTACCAAAGTGTGAATCAAAATAAGCCATTACGTTTTATAGATTGTTCCCATATTTGTTATTGTATCTGAAATCCCAGTAAAACAAAAGTGGATATAATGTGTCTTTTGTGTGTGTTCATCACCCTGCTAATTTGCGTATGAAAATCAGATTATGTATGAAAATGAGATTTCCTAATCAAGGAATATGCTTTGTGGTATAGAAATAAGGTACTCCATGTGGTGGGGTCAAGTGTCTTGCACTGGAACTTCTCTTAATACATTTTATGGTACCGTAAAGGAATATCATTATCTGTAATTTATCTATAATTTATAAAGAAAGAGCTCATTGTTTTGAAGGCTACACATCAAGATGAGATAGCCACATGCACTTGGTACATGGTGAAGGCTTTACGCTGCTCCACATGGCAGAAAAGTGGCAATTGGGCAACTGTAAAAGAGCCCGTGCACAGAAAGTAAACTTGTTCATAACAGACCCCACTCCACATAATTAATCTAGTCTTTCAAAAACCAATCCAGTCTCTATGGAACCTCCCAAGTCCCTTAGAAAAAATTGACTCCATTTATAATGGCAGATTCCTATGGTTTACCCACCAGAATCTTTACATTCGAAATTAAACTTCAATATGAATTTTTGTGAGGAGACCTCACCGCAGAATCATAAAGTCGTGAGACAATTTGAATTGCAGTATTAGACCATTTTTTTGGATGTCAGAAATCAAACTCAGGACCTTGTGCTTGCCAGGCAAGTGCTGTGCCACTGAGCTATGTCCCTACCCCATTTTGTAGATGTTTGAACTTGACAAAAATTTCTAATTATCATGATTAATTTTCTCCCACATATTATACCTACTTTCCTAGTTTCTCTTTTCTCCCTGTTTCTCTCTGTCTCTGTGTCACTCACTCCCTTGTTCATTCTCTCTCTTTCTCTGTTACTCTCTTTCTGCTTCCCGGCTGCCATAGGTTGAGCACCTTTTCCACTGCCATTCTGTTTCTGCCTTAGAGTCCGCTGATCATGGACTGAAACAGCCAAATCAACCTCCTTCCCTTTAGATTGTAAGTGTCAGATACTGTGTGTCTGCAACAGGGAAGTCGGTAGGAGAGTGACAGTGGAAGGAGGTTTCTTCAAAAACAGTTATGTGAAGTTTGCTGTGTGCAGTTCTTACTTTATTAAATCCTCATAGCAACTCTATAAAGGGGAAATTCTGATTTCTAAATCCTGTTTTCTATAGGTGATGACAGCAGGCTGGCCCTTTTTCCTCATAATATTTTTCAACTCTTGCTTGTTTTTACATGACTGATTGTTGCAAATGAGAGGCATGAGGTGGAGTGTCAAGATAGGATAAGGGATAAAGTTGATATAAAACTTTTCAAAAATATTTTGGAAGTAACCAAGGAAAATGCAACATTGAGAGAAATCAAGAATTAGGATTAATATTAGTAAATAAACTTTAACATAGAATAACATTTTATAATCTAGTTCTTATTTATTGTTAGTCCTCAACTGTACAGATCTTCCTTTACACTTATGATTAATCCATAAGTGATAGTGTTTTTAAATACATTTCTGATTTGTTTGGAAATATAATGAATCTTTACAGTTTTTTAATTATGATACTAGAAGACATTGTCATTAAGTCTTTTCAATTCTCCACCTCACTTTGAGCACCCTCTTCTCAACTTCCTTCACACTTTCTGTAGAAATCATTTGTCCCTCTTTAATATAGTGTTTAATTGTGCTGTTCTGGCTGTTTTGACATCATGAATAAGTTCAAAACATTTATCTTTCATGATTATTTTGACCCTTATTTTGAGGGAAGAGCTAGAAGTGACAGAGTGTCACATCCCATGAAGAAAGTGAATAAGGACTTACACTAATATTTTTGTGAGGCTACTATTCCATTGAATGTACTCTCAGCAGTCAAATTCAACACACTCTTTTTTAATCACACCTCAGAAAGACACTCATGAAAAAGGGTTTCCAGAACTTGTTCAGAAAGTTAAAAAAAAATGAAGTAAATACGTTTGAAAGAAAACCGAGGGAATTAATGGCAATATGTCTTTTCTCCAATGAATATTTTAAATATCCACAGTATATTTTGATGAGGTCTATATTATGTTATATCTCATCTCCCTTAATCAATGTTTATTATTGCTTCCTTTTTATGTAAAAGAAAAAATAAAAATAGCAGTAAAAAAGAGTTTCAAAGCAAGTTTGTGGGACAGTAAGAATAACTAATACACTGCATATTTTTATTTTCATAGTATTCAGAATATAAGATATATGCATGAAATCTTGTCCAAACTATATTAGCACAGACTTTTCTTTTCAATCAATTTAGAGAAACTAACTCTATGACTTTCTTAACTATCTTGTGATAAATATATTCTTCTTTTTCTCTTCTTTCCTACCCTATAACAGTTTGTCTCTTCTTTTGAACAGTTTCTTTCTAATTCACAATATCTACTGTACATTTTGGATTTTATGCACTCATTTAGTTTCTCATACCAGTGAGACCATGTGATAATTACACACATAGGTTTGATTTATTTCATTCATGATCGTGGTCTTGAGTTGCATCCATTTTCATATAAAAGTCTCAAGTTTTATTCTTTCTTCAAAAACAGTTATGTGAATTTTGCTGTGTGCAGTTGTTACTTTATTAAATCCTCATAGCAACTCTATAAAGGGGAAATTCTGATTTCTAAATCCTGCTTTCTATAGGTGACAACAGCAGGCTGGCATTTTTCCTCATAATATTTTTCAACTCTTGCTTTTTTTTATATGACTGATTGTTGTAAATGAGAGGCATGAGGCAGAGTGTCAAAATATGATAAGGGATAAAGTTGATATAAAA
This sequence comes from Dolichotis patagonum, assembly GCA_004027295.1. Lineage (NCBI taxonomy): Eukaryota > Metazoa > Chordata > Mammalia > Rodentia > Caviidae > Dolichotis > Dolichotis patagonum. The sequence goes on along the minus strand of PVJX010009040.1, from coordinate 47,353 downwards.
TTTTTATCCTGTCCTTGGTTGATTGTCATTTGTGTTGATCCCAAGATTTATCTATTACAAATTGTGCTGCTATAAACATGATGTGCATATATTGTTAACTAAAAGGAGAACAGCTGAGTCAAATGGGACTTCTCATCCTAGTTTTTGAGGAATCTCCACACTGATTTCCACAGTGGTTGCACCAGACTACACTCACACCAACACTGGAGAAGGGTTCTTTTTTCCATATAACAACTGCAGTATTTGTTATTGATTGATTTCCTGATGATAACCATATTGTCTAGGGTGAGATGAAATCTCCATGTTGTTTTACTTTGCATTGCTTGAATGACCAATGATGTTGAACATTTTTTTAAGTATTTCTTCATGTGAGAAGTGTGCATTATCTCAGACGCCCAGTTTTGGACTGAGTCTTTGAATCAGGAAGTCTGATTTTTTTTAATTCTTTATGTGTTCTAGCTAGACATCCTTTGCTGAGGGACAATTGACTAAAATTGTTTCCCACTCTGTGGGTTGTCTTTTCACTCTGCTGGTAATTTGTTTTGTTGTACAAAAGCTTGTTAATAAGGTGAGATGCCATTTGTTGATACTTTGTAATATTTCCCTTGCAATCTGGGTTTTGTGTATAAAGTCTCTGCCTATGCCTATGTCTTTGAGATTTCTACCTATTTTCTTTTCTAGGAAAGTTAGTGTTTCTACTGTAATAGTTTGATCTTTGGTCCGTTTTAATGTTAGTGTTGTGAATGGTGATATACATGGTTCTGGTTTTAGTCTTCATCAGCATGTGAAAATCCAGATTTCCAGCACCATGTATTTAAGAGACTGTTTTTCTTCCAGTGAACATGTTTGGCTCTTTTGTCAAAGATAAGGTGGCTCTGTGTTTGAGGCTGTGTCTGCATCTTCTATTTTGTTCCACTGGTCCTCAGATCTGTTTTTCAGATCATACCATGTTTATCACAGTAGTTTTGTACTATAGTTTCAGGTCTGGGATTGTGATGCCCACTGACTTGCCTTTGTTGCTCAGAATAGCTTTTGCTATTTTAGATTTCTTCTGTTTTCATATGAATTTCAGAAACATTTTTCTCTAGACCTCTGAGATATGCTAATGATATTTTGATTGGGATTGCATTAAATCTGTATAGTAATTTTGGGAGTATGGCCATTTTCGTTGTTGGTTTTTCTATCCATGAGTAAGGAGCACCTTTCCATTTTCTGATATGCTCTTCACTCTCCTTTTTTGGGGGGTACTGTAATTTTCACTGTACAGATGTTTTATATTTTTATTAGATTGACTCTTAAACATTTCATTTTTTAAGATGAAATTGTAAAGGTTGTGTTTTCCCTAATTGCTTTCTGTAATTTTGTTACTTCTGTATAGGAATGCTGTTGATTTTTGAGTGCTGACTTTGCATCCATCTACACTACTGAATTTGTATATTAAATCTACAAGTCTTCTGTGGAGCGTTTGGTGTCTGCTATGTAGAGTATCAAGTCATCTACAAATAATGATAACTTCAACTTTTTCCTTTATATGATTATTCTTTTTTTTTTCTTGACCAATTGCTCAGGCTAGTATTTCCAGAACTATATTGAACAAGAGTAATGATAGTGGACATACTTGTCTTGTTTTCTGATTTTAGAGTGAAAGCTTTCAGTATTTGACCATTTAACATGATGTTAGCTGTTGGTTTGTCATAGACAGCTTTTATAAGATTGAGGTAAAAACTACGTATTCTAATTTTCTGTAGGATTTTTATCATGAATGGGTGTTGGACTTTCTCAACTGCTTTTTCTGTATCTATTTAGATGATCATGTGATTTTTGTCTTTGCTTCTTTAAAACAGTGCATTTTGTTTATTGATTTCTGTATGAAGAACCATCCCTGCATCTTTGGGATGAATCCTACATCATATATGTAATATATATATGTAATATATATATATGTAATATATATATGTAATATATATATGTAATATATATATGTAATATATATATGTAATATATATGTAATATATATGTAATATATGTGTAATATATATGTAATATATATATGGAATATATATATGGAATATGAATATATATATATATATATATATATATATATATATATATATATATAAAACTGACAACCTCACTCTTACCAAGCAAGTGCTTGTGCTGCTGAGCTAAACCATCAGCTGAATCCTACTTCTTCATGGTGTTTGATCTTCTTGCTGTATTTTGCTGATTTGCTATATTTTTCTTGCCAGTGTTTCATTGAGTGTTTTTGCATCTCTGTTCATTAGGGAGGTTGGATTGTAATTTTCTTTTTTTGGTTGGGCTCTTCTCTGGTTTTGGAATCAGGGTAATACTTGTTACCAATGATTTTTCAGGAATGATTTTGAAAGTACTATTTTCCTTTCAATTTCTTTAAGGAGTTTTAGCATTAGTGGCATCATTTTTCTCTAAATTTTTTGTAGAACTCAACAATGAATCTGTCTGCATCTGGCTTTTGTTTGCTGGTAAAATTTTATTTACATTTTAAATTTCATTGACTGGTATCAGCTTATTTAGAATTTTTATATCTTCTTAATTTAGTTTTGGCAATTGTACTGTGTCTAGAAATCTGTCCATTTCTTCTGAAAATTCTATAAAGGTGGTTTGGTGGTTATAAGTTTCTTCATTTTTTCTTTTTCATGGTAGTATCTTTTCTCCATCAAGGACCCTTTTATAGATACATTAATCTAGGTTGAAGACTGTTTTCCTTTAGGGCTTGAAATACCTTACTCCAACCTATTCTTGATTTGAGGCTTTTTGTTTAGAAGTCTGCTGTGATTCTCATGGGCTTTTCTTTATAAGTGATATGTTTCTTTTCTCTAGCTATTTTTAATATTTTTTCTTGTGTTGACTTTCTAATTATTATATGTCTTGGTATAGATTTGTTTCAGTCATGGCTATTTAGATTTCTGTATTCTTCATTTATTTGTATATCAAATTCTTTATGTTTGGGAAGCTTTCTGCCATTATTTCTGTGAAGAGGTTTCTAATGGCTTTTGCCATACCTAGCTTTCTTACTGATTCCAGTCAATCTTAATCTTGTTTTTCTTTGCTTCTTACTATAGCTGTTGGATTGATTTTTTTTTTAATTTCTTGCTGTTTTTAAGAGGTCTTCCTTTTCCTGGTTACTAGTCACATTCCTGTCTTTAAATCTGATATTCTATCTTCATCTTCATTCAGTCCTATGCATGTGCTTTCAATGGCATTTTTAATCTCCTGGATTTCTGTTTGGATCTGTTTCACTGTTTCCATTTCTTGTCTATGTTTGGCATCTGTGGTTTCCATCATTTTGCTGAGCTTTTCTATTTGTTTAATGTCTTTAATTTAATAGTCTTTTTTTTTACCTTAAAGACTGTTTTTGATATGACCTCTCCCATTTGTTTTTTTCACTTTTTCTGTTATCATTTCAGAGAGATCCATTTGTTGGCTTCCAGTTTCCTCTTTATTTCTGGGCTCTGGACTTGTCCTGGATTGGGTATTTGGGGTTACATTTTGCTTCTTTGTTTTGTCATTTTCTATTTTTTAATTTTATTTTGTTTTCTGTGTTGATGCTTGTAGATTTCCTGTGTTAAACAGCCTTATCACAAGTGCCAAGGCTTTCCTAGGAGATGTCTGTTCCTCCAGATATCTTCTAGATGAAGGTGGTTCTTGATCTTTGTGTTTATCTCTAGAACCTACCTTCCAATATATTAAGAATGTGAAGTTACTGTCTTGAACCCAGTCTAATGTCAGAATTTAAGGTGTTTATTAACAATATAGGATCACTAGATATATTTTTACATTTAAGTAAGTTAAAAGAGACAAGTATCCTTAGTACAAAGCTCTAATCCCCAGGAGCATTTTTTCAAATAATCTGTAGTTAAGACACTAGAGTGATTGTTACTTGGATGAGTAGAATATAGGTTGTATTTTGAGAAGAAAAGTTCATAAAATATATGGTGGGAGATTGCACTTAAAGATTTTACCAAAGAACAGAGAATGCATGTGAAAAAGAATGGATGGACAGAAATACCCTTGCAACTCTGCTGTGCAAAACTTTAGAACTGTTGCTAGAGCAGAAAGATGATTTTTTGTCATGCACATTAAATAGAAAGGAAAGTATGACTGTTTGGTTGGAGGTCTATGAATAATTTGATTTTATCATTTTCTTTATATTAATAGAGGAACTACAGACATATATTGTAAGCAACAACTATTCAGGTTGTATCATTTGTACTTTAAACTTCATAAAGCACTTTTATTCTTACCAAAATCTAATAAACAAGGTCCCCTGGAGGTGAGACAATTAGATGAATAGTTTAAGCAATATCTTAGGCCTTTGCTCTTCTAATCCCCAAGAGGATAAATCATTAATAAATTCTTCAAAAAGATTTTTTTTCTGCTCTTCGCAGATCAAAGATAATTTTGCACTATAGGCGCATTACACTTGGTAATTGTGGAATGTGTGAGTAGTGGTGGAAATCAGTTTGGATATCATGCCAGCTTATCTGTGATTCAGTAACAGGTTAATTAATAAGACTCAGGTTCAAGTGTTTAATCAAGGGAGTGTGAAGGATTCTTTTTACATGAATATATAGCAAAGCAGAGGAATTTGTGCTTGAAAGATTTTATCAATATCTCATACTTCCCTGACCATAAAAGGCAGAGACGTATTTTGAAGTACATTTTCAAGAGAAACACCTGAACTTCTGAGATTCATTAACTGCACAAAAACTTGTGTATATATGACAACTATGGGTGTATATGAATCAGCTAATTTAATGTCATGAAAAACTATCATGGAAATTTCCTCAGCAGTCTTTCTCCTTTCTTTTTAGCAGAAAGGAGCAGCACAATAAGAAAAACAGTCCTGTTAGTTTGAACAGTAGGTCAGCACATGCCAGGTCATAATTTTTTAAATGTCTTTATGATGCTACCCATTGCTCATCCTGTGAAGTTGAGAAATATGGCAATTATGAGCCAAATAGACAGGGTCCAGGGACTCTAAATGCACAGAGACTATAATTTTCCAAGCATTAGTGCCCATATCCAGTTCTCTTCAGTACTCTCAGGTCACCAGCACTTTGGTCCACTATTTACATTTCATTCCTTGTGACAAACCAATGTGAAACCTTTAATGGATTCCAGAAAGCCCATTTTGTACTTTTCTTTGAACCCTCTTGCCCCTCACAAAGTTCACTTACACAATGTGAAATTGTCTGCCCAGGAAGAGAGGGTGGTGGGCACACAAGCTGAAGACTTAATCTGAATTCAGTGGAAAAATATGGCTTTTATGGAAAACATTTGTATTTATCCTCTAAATCAAAGATTATGAAGTTTGCAGAAAATTAATTAAAGAAAGTAACACATTTTTATGTTTACTATTAAATAAAACTTTTATTGATTTTAATTTATAACAGAGGTTTTCATGGTGCAACAAGTCTTATGCAAATCATTTAAAAATAACCATAAATGACAGAACAAATCAAAATAGGCAATTTAATTAGACTTCATTGATTTATAGGATAATACTTTTAAAAGCCAAAATTGTACTATGTTTAAATATTCATAGAATTTAATAATTACTCAACCATCAATGTAATTAAATTTAATCTTTTTATTTTAAATAAAATGGGCATTGACAAGAAACAAGCAAGTACTACTACATGGTAGACATGCTGTTATTTACCTTTTCTAAAGCCAACTATATAAGTTTTCCAAAACCCTTCGTCACTATCTAAGTGTTTGTTCAGAATGTTATCTTTGTTCCTTCAGTTCCTAGGGTATTCTTAATGGTATAATTGTTGTAGTAATTTTTCATAAATAGTGTAAAATGTATTCTATAACCTAGAGATAGAATCTATGTTTAAATATGCAGAAAGATAAACCACTATCCAATGTTTGTTTCCAATTTGTTCTTTTTCAGCACAGCAGGGCTCTAATAATAGGGCAGGAAAAGGATACAGTGACTTCTCAAGGTAGTTTCCAACTCTTGTTTTCTAATTGCTGTAATATGAATTGGCAAGTGAATTGAAACTCAATGAAATCATTTTAAAGCAATAACATGTCTTTTGTATACAATCATACATTTGAAGTTGACATCATTTATCAACTCTTGTCTTTTTGGCACATCATTAGTAAAATTGAGTTGAATTTTCTATAGGTAGTCTTTAGTATGGCAATAGATGAGTAGGAGCAACAACATAATTCTTAGTTGTCCTCAGGCTAATTGTGCAGCAAAGTACAAGGTAGAAGAGTACACAGATAGAAGTCCACAGGATTTCTGTTTTCCAATTATTATTTTGAGTTGAATTTACTTTATGACCTTGGTCAACAAAAGTAAGTTTCTCTAGCTTGGCTCATTCATTAGTTATAGCCAAGAACTGTCCTAATGAAAGGGTTCATACAAATTTTACATTCTCATTAGGGTGATGGACAAATATAAGGCATATTTAAATATAAATTTTATAAGTTTTACCAAAGAAATAAACATTGTTATGTAGGAAAATAACAATGGTGAATCTATTTTAGATTCTATGTTTTAAGATGGTATGAATTGGGCACATGTAAGTACTGAAAATTCCAAAACCATGACATATGCTAGTATCTCACCAACTTCTCTTTGGAGTTGTTGCAAAATTAATGTCAAATGTAAAACCAAAAATTAAAAATGAAATTATTACAATGCGGTCAATATTCACTTAGATTTTATAATATTGTAGCCAAATTTGCCCATTTCAAGGATAGCAAAAGAGAAAGAAAAATACTGAGGAAATAACTTCAGATCAAAGAATCTTGTTAGACAGTACAATTTGGTACTGTATGATACCACCTAAATCCTAGCTCTGTTATTATAGTTTATAAAATCATTCAGTTTACCATTAATTTTTAATGTACTGATGAAATTCACTATAATATAAACACAAGTGATTTATCATATTCCTGAATTTTATCATAGAGTTATTTAAATTTTTAAAGATTTAATAAACACTAACATAGAAAGCCAAGCTATAGCACAAAAACATTTTTCTCTAAAAGCAGGGTCCATTTAATTTAATCTTAGAATACGTGATTTGTACTTAAAGAGAGATACTGTTAGAAAAATGAAAAACATTGTTCATGGCCATATGTTATTGTAAAACAACATATTTGAATATTTTAAAGACACTAAATTTGGTCCAAATTGAAATAGGCTTCTTTCTTTTGTTTACATCATGAAACATATGCTGGGAATATGAACTCTAATTAAGCAGCAAGAGACAAACAGGGTGTGTGTTGTGTTGGGAATGTGCCATGCACTGGGTGTGTAAAGTGTGAGGCCAAAAAGAGAGACACTCACAGTTTCCACTATAGTGGCAAAATTCCAAACCAACATTGGACCAAAAGCCTTACAGCTTGCTTTTTCCATATTATCGTGTCCTTATTATGGATAAATCTACTTTATAGCATGAGAATATTGTAAATCTTTATACTAGTAGCCAAATCAGAAAAAAAAATGCAAATTCTACAAGAAGACTTTTGTTTTCCTTGATAGGTTAAAGGGTTTGGTTTATATTATATCCCATATTTTAAAGATACTTTTCAAATGGAGGATATATCTTCTTTTCTAAATGCCCAAGTAGACAATTTGATAGAACAGAGATGCCTTGAACGCAACAGGGAAGTGTGCTCACTCAGTTAAACCTTGAATACTCCAGCACAAATGAAACCTGAAGTCATTTGTTTTTCTTATCCTATTTCAGAAAATAGACTTGACCCTCTGAAATTCTTAAATCATACAAACATACATCTTGCTCCAAGCTTTTAAAAATAGTACTAGGGGTGGGCGCTCAGCTCAGCGGCATGAGTGCCTGCTTGGCAAATGCAAAGTTGTGAGTTTGAGCCCTGGTACCAAAAATACAAAACAAAACAAAACAACAAGCAGTACAAAAAATAACAGAGTAGAATAAATTACTCAGAGTAGAGGAATATATTTCTAATATATAAATTCTGCATAGGAAATACTGTGAGTAGAATATAGTACACTAATTTTGTGATAAAACTGGATCAAACCCAGGTAATGTAAAGATTTTATTATGTTTTCTTCTATTGGAGAAGACCACAGTTTTAAGTAAGATCATATTTATAGCCTCATGGAATACTCTAAATTCAGTATCTATTGAAAAATGATGAGTAATATTATTGGACACTAAATTTCCTCAGAAAAATTACAGGTTCCTTATTAGAAGTACAAATTCCCTATGTGATTATTACATGTATCAAGAGTGTAGGTTGATATTATTATGTGTGAAGGCATGGTCAATTATTTCAAAGAAAACAAGAGACATTATGGTAGCCACTGTTGATATATTGCTGTCTTATTTGAAGTCCTGTGTTGCTTGCACTATTGTGTTCTGATTTGCTTTGTTCTGTTTTGTTTTGTTTTATCTTCTATAAAATAAAATAAAAATAAATATGTTGTTAAATTTGAGGACTCTATTATAAAAAAAGATGAAAAGAGGAAAATATCAAACTATATCTGAAACATTTAAGTAGAAAAATTCCTAAAATATGTTCATATTTTTGTAAGATAGCTCTTAAAATATTTCATAATTCAATCTTAGGGTACACTTTGGTTTAAAATAATATAATGCATGTAATATACATGCAATGTATAACATTTACATGGATTTTTAAAATAATTGAACAAATCAGTCATGGAGGGCTAACTAGTAGAGAAGAGTAAACTTAGGCACAGGAATGAAACAGTCATTAGTATAGGAAAGACTAGTCATGAGAGGGAGGGAGGAAATTACCAGTTCATTTTGCAGTTGGCAGTGGGCAACTGGGAGGTTGAAATAATAGAGATAGAATACTTTTGATCATCCAATATTCACCTGAGAATTCAGTACCCCAATAGTTGGTGATTGGCTCCAAAATGAAGATAATTAGGATGATGTCAAACCTAAATAGGAATTTCTGACTCCATAGCCCACTGCTTTTTTGTACTGTGAAAGACTTAAGGTAGACAGAAGACATATTTCATTTTAGTGGCAGTAGAAATCTGTGAAGGATTCTGCCAGAAGTGGGAGGAGAGAGGCATTTAAGGAAGACTTTTCCAATGGTTGCATGCAGGAAATACTGAGCACCTTTGTCAAATTATGTCAAAAAACAGTTAAATACGTTCCTAAGTATGGAAAAACAGGAGGATAACAATGTAGTATATGAAGGAACACTTTTTACACAGGATGTGAAATAGTGCAAGGTAACATTCAAATCCAAGCAACCACTGATACAATACATACAAAAGAGAATCTTAACTTCCTTGTGTTTATAGTAAAATCAACCACACACCTATACTGTCTCTCAATTGTAGATTGAAATCTTGAAAAAATAAATTAAAAAGAGATAAAAGTAGAAAAACGGGAAACTGGAGAAATAAGGAATTTTTGAGAGACAGAGTATATAGGTATGTGGTTGATTTTACTACAGCTAGTCACTAGTAAAGGGAATAAAATAATTAACAATTTTGAATACTTGTAAAACCAAATGAAGTCCAGACTATCATGTTTTGGACCAGAATAAAATTAATGAACTCCATTGCCATATGAGGACCACATAAACATCATGAAAAATGGTTCCTGTTAGGAAAACCAGACTGCTGGAAATAGCATCCACAGCACAGATATTTAAACCTGGGGCTGTTGGATAAACATGCTGTGGTTACCATGTTCATTGATTAAGAAGTTTTGTAGTCAATGTCCCTTCCCTCATAGGGCCACATGGCCACTGATGACCTAGAGCTTTTTCACCCATAATGTGGCTTCAGACCCAGGAGACCAGATGTGAGTGATCTGCAATGTGACTTTTTATGTGGGTGTGAACTGAAGATATTCCTGGTTGAAAACACCACATAAGGAGCTCCTTGTCTTAATGAGACAGGAAGGACAAGAAAATGAACGGGTATCTATGACTACAAACTGAGGAAGAAGTAAATTAATGTGAACCAGCTAACAAAGGAGAGAACACTCTTTATAAAATGGTTACTTTTAGTACGGAAGTGAGAAGTGTTTTCCGTCATTGCAATGTCTTTGTTGTACCACATTTGCTTTGACTCTACTATAGCAGACTGGAAAATAAAATTTTCTGTGGAAAATAAGGTGAAATTGCTCATTCTTTTTCACCATAATTGACTCTCAAAATTTTAATGCCGTTTAGATAAATGGAAAATGGCACAGAGAACAAAATTCTGGTCAAGTGCCAGTACTAGATGTGAAGCATTTGCTAAGCAAAATGTACTTTTCAAACATACTTAAAAATACAGAGATAAAAGTAATTCATAACATTTCTTTACTTTTTAATATTATTTTAGATTTGTCTAAGTTTAGTACAGAATTTGGGGCATTTTACCTAGTCTCTTAAACATGAAATGTGATAATGACTGAAAATAAGGTATTTTAAACCTCTAGATTTAGGAACAATTTTCTGGTTGTCTAGGTAACTTCATAGAATTCTTTGTTTACACTGGACATCAAATTGCATGAGTGCAAATAGAGGAAAACTTGGAAAAGACCAGTTTAGATAATGCGGATGTTCATAAAGCATTGGTAATAATGATAATAACCATTAATACTTCTGATTACCACATGCCTGGAATTCTGCTAATGCTTTGTGTACATCATTTACTACACATAGCCTCATATTTAATGTTGTGTTTTTGTTCCTTACACCTAAGAACCCTACTCACATTGTGAGTAAATTAAAGATCTTTCCTCAAAGCACATAGCTGCTAAGAAGTAAGTTATAAATTGGAATCAAGATTTTTCTCTCTTTCTAAGCCTATAGTTTAACATCTATACTACAATTTAGTAGTCTTTAATGAAAAAAAGCAAAAGTTCAATATGCTGAAAACCTTAATGACAGAAATGCTAGGCAGACCTTATTCCTTTGACAATGAAACCAAATATTGTTAGAATGAAGAAAACAGTAGTTTAGTTTTTTTTTTTTAATTTAGACTTGACATATTTATTCTTCAGAAGGATGAGTTTCCCTTCCACTTGATTTGAATAGATACTGAATAAGCACAGCTCCTTTACCTTTCAACTTTTGAACAGGAATGTGTGTGCAGTTTTGAGTGAAAAGGAGTAGAAATTTTTTTTTGAGATAAATGAAGCAAAAGGAATGGAGTTTCACAACTCCTGCAATGAAATATATTCTTAATGTATTGTCCACTAGGTTGAATAGTGTATATGATATATACAAGTTAATTAATGATTGGTTATTTATTCTTTGTATGACCTCCTCTGCTCAGGCAACATGGAGTTAAAAAGGGTGTGGATGACATATAAATTTTGTGCACACAAAATTTGAAAGATATACACATAAAGTGATACAACACATTAGACAGCTGGGAGGGATAAGATAATAGCCTCCAGAGCCAGGCAGTCTAGATTTAATTTCCTGCTCTGTCATTTACTAACAGTGTGTCTATCTTACCAATTTCCTCACCTATAAAATGGCAGTCATAGCAATAATAATAGTATTTTCTTTTGTGAAATACAATTGCAAAAATCTAACAATCCAGAAAACCACTCAAGAGAGATTGAAGAGAAAGAAAACAGCTTTATTAAGTAAGCATTAAACAAAATAGGACGGGTATTACAGGCAGTCTGCTGCACAGATCATAAAGACAGAAGAAAAAACCGTCTTTTCAGATAACCCAGCAGATGTAACTTGCTATATGCAGATTCTCAAGATAAATTATAACTAGTGCTCAAGTAAGAGACCTTGAGATCATTTGTTATGTATAGTCCACCCTAACTTTACCCTGTAACTAGATGCCAGCTTTTGTTCGCTTATTGGCCTTCTCTACGGGAAAAAAAAAAAATCTCTCCTTGACAAAACTTTTCAAATACATGGTTCCCCACTCTTTGAGAAAGACATTGCTAGCTCCTGGAATAAGGTTTATTTAGTTATAAAAACTTGACATGACAAGGCAAGCATGAGGTCATGAGTTCAATCCCTGGTACAAAAACAAAACAAAAAAAAAACCAACTTGACATGAATTTTAATGAGACAAAAAATAAACTTAACATAAGAAGTTTTGTAACTGGACAGGTGCTAAAGCAGAGCAGGGGAGTCTTTATTTTAAAGAGCAATAGCTTATTAAATTTCTTTTAAGTTTGTATTTTCCCTTATGTTCATCAAATTTGGAAGAGGTTTGAAGCAATTGCTGAGATAGTATAAATACTGTAAATATTTGTATTACTGTTACTCTTATCACAGAATATAGTGGTTACACAATGAATTGGAAACTATTTGTATGGAATGTAACTCATCTTAATGTGAGAATTGTGGCCCTGAAGCAAGGCCAGCAGATCGCTGTAGCTGCTGGTTTTGAACAGGAGCCTAAAGAGAATTCTTTCTGTGGTCTGTTGGCCATTTCAGAACTTTGGAAATGGAATGTTCATTTCATCAGAAAGAAATAACAGGTGAGTTTGGCAGACTTTAGGGGGCTTGCAGGGGAAAGACCCTGGCTCGTTGGGAACTGCACCATGCGGTTGACTTGGGGTGCCGAGAGAACAAGGAATACTTCCCCTCTCTGGGGGGGTGACTGTGATCCTGAGATCAGACATCTCATGTTGTGGGCTGAGAATCAGACATCTCATGTTGTCCTGTCCCCCATCCCGTGTGTCCCCTCCCCCTCCCCCTGCCTAGCAAGTGAGAGCCAGTGAACTACACATCGTGTGAAAAGATTGGCTATGTTATTTAGTATGAGCTCTCCATATGCAAGGATAAGGACAACCATTTGGAAGAAAACAAGAGACAATATGACAGATAGGGAAGATCTCTGGTTGTCTAGCTTTGAAATTTATGCTTTCTTATGTCCTATTCTGTTCTGTTTTGTTGTGTTTAATTTTACTCCCTTTTAAAATAAAAAAAAATTTTAAAAAAGAATATGAGTATTGGGTTTTTTATTGTTTGTTTGAGACAGGGTCTCACCATGCAGTCCTGCCTGGCCTTGAGCTCACTTTATAGGCCAAGCTGGTCTTGAACTCAAAGATCCTGCTGCCTAAACCTCCGGAGTGCTGGGATTATAAACTTGTGCTACCACACCCGATTTAAGTATTAGGTTCTTTAGAAAATGTTGGAAAATGGAGTTGTAAATGTGCCTAGAAATAATTGTTCTGTATTTACTGATTGAATATAAATATGTCATATAAAGAAGTTTAGAATTTTCAAGTGTAAAATAAAATACTGACTTTTGTTAGGAAGAATGAAAATCAAGATACCTGACCGCATGTAGAAGCTGTGTTTGGGGATGGTGAGAGTAAGAATATTGAACCCTATTTCTGGGATATAGCTGTGGGAAATCTAGTATATAATTTACATTTGATGAAAAGAATAAGTATCATAGGGGGTAATACACAACAAAGTTTCAATATGCCAAGTTTCATAGTGGGTTGTTGTAAAATGACTTTTGGAACACAAGAGGATTAACCCATGTTTGTTAACTATGTGAGCTAAGTAAGGTCCTGACTAAGGTGGAAGAGGAAATGGAAGAAAACATATTCATTGACAAGATAGAGGGATCTGAGGCAGAATGACAAAAAAATGTTCAGCCTGGAAAATAACTTGAAGAGTAATGTCTTTAGAAAAAATGTATATCTTACAAGGAAGTTCATCAAGGCATTTTATCTCTTTCTGTTCAAAAAGTGACATTGCAAATTAAACCAGAATTAGAAAAAAGCTAAAAAAAGAACACAGTATATTTATCAAGAAACCTTAGGTTTATGTTGAATTGGGTTAAATGACTGGGTAGAACAAATACTAAATTTATAAAATATAAATATAAATCTACAAATCAAGTCTCCCTAAATGATTCTCATGGGACAGTCAAGTCTTTATCGCTTCTGTGAGTAGCCCTCTTGCCATCTTATAAAACTGTCACACAAAAAGATAGAAAATATTAGAATAAAGATGAGTGGAGATAATGGAAAGGCATGCTCATGACTTAGAAAACCATTAGGTTGGGTCAGGGATTTAGCTCAGCAGCATAAGTGCCTACTTGGCAAACGCGAGTTCATGAGTTTGATCTCCAGGACCAAAAAAAAAAAAAAGAAAGAAAACCATTAGGTTAGTTGATGTCACAAGTGTGTAGGTCACTTCATGGCAAGATTTCACTAGTCATTGCTTTACCTCTGGGCCAGGTACTTGGTCTGGTACTGGTTCTTCAGCAAAGATTTTCAACTCAACTGTAAAGTACAGTTATGAAAACCATGCTGATGTCTGAGGGCTCAGGACGGAGCTCTAGGAGAGCAAAGGTGATTTAGTAAGATTACAAAGTAACATTAATAGTAAAATGAATATATAATTAACTAAAAATGTACAATTATTTGTATTTCTCAAAAAGATCAGTAGACTAAAATTTTAAAAAGCTGAGTACTCTTAATAAAAAAAAAATGGAGATTTGTATGCAAACCCAGTAGAATATCTCAAAGATAATTTTGCTTTGAAAAAAAAATATATAGTCCCTATTCCATTCAACTCTATTTGCAGTTCAAGGGAAATTCTCCAGTCACTCTTCCCAACAATAATTGCAGGTATTTCATTAAATAGCATTTAAATTGTATGTATGAATATTTTATAAGGCAATTTTGTTCTGCTAATCATCATATTGAGATTGATTAAAGAGAAGGGAGGTATTGTTTTCTTTCTGATATTGACATTACCTATTTTTGTTTAAGACACCTTTCCTTTGCTCTAGAGAACTAAATTTCATTTATCTAAGAACATAGATGCTGTATTAAAAGTTTCCAGTCTTTGTAAACTGGAAAATTCATCACTGCTTTCTAGCAATGAATTTCAAAGGAATATTCTGTTTTTTAAATTGTCAAATGTTTTCCTTTCACTCATAGTGAAAAAAAAAAAAAAATGACGTGATGGACCAAAGTGTCATATGCTTTGTGAAGCATCTATCCTGCATAGAAAAGTTCAAACTTTTGAAATTTTTGTAAGGATCTTGTTTCCTTGCAAAAGTACAAGTCTTCAAAAATAATGAAAAATTAATGAATATGGTCAGTACACAGTGCATTTCTTTTCCAAATTTAATATTTTTGCCCTTAATTGTTTTCCTTTGTTTGGTGATAGTAATATAATTAAATATTTCTGATTCAAAAAAGAACACAAATCAAGACAAAACCTTGGAAACAATTCTGTTTGTGGTAGTTTTGAGATGCATTAAATAAGAAAGAAGAAAAAGGAAGAAATTGCTTTTGGATAACACACTATCTTTTCAACTCCAGTACAAACCATTTACTTAACATACTACTTTAAGTAAGCATCTAAGATGATTCTGTAAGAGTTTTTTTCTGAAATTCAAGAGGCATTTTTTCTTGATGATATTAGATATTTTTGTCATAATTTATACTTGTGCTAAGTTTTAGTGAGCCACTGTTTAGTGAACATTTAGTGAACCATTTAGTGAACCACTAGCCTTTATCACTTTGGGAATTAACATAAGACACAAACAAAGGTCTTATTTATCCAGTTGGCTAGAGAATTGATTTGAACTATGTTACCTTCCTGGGCCAGTCTTTCCAAGAAATGTCCAAAATTTAATGTGCAGCAAAGAAATACCAAAGTACTGAGAGACTGAAGTTTATCAAGGTTCTCATAAACTGTAGCAAGGAGAAGACAAGGCTTTGAAACGACCTGATAAATAAGGCAAAATATGTGAGATATTGTCACTTAAGAGAAAGGTTTTTACTGGGACTCAACACACAGCAATACTGTACTGTAATAATACAGTACAATACTGTGTAATACTGTATAATACAGATTTAGCAAAAATTTAGAGTAATAGGTTTAATAATTTCAACCGAAAGAAATTCTAATGTATCACTTGAGAAGTGACTTCTGCATTATCTTCAGTAACTGGTCGAACAATGGTGCTTTAGATAGGACTCTTAGGAATGCTTAAAGTGAGATTATATGAATTTTTTTAATTCCTTCAATATAAAGTATAAGACAGATCAGTTAATGTACACTGTACAAAAGAATTTTTAAAATGTGTTTACTTACAAGATGTAAGGTTTTATGACTCTAAATTTTGAAAACTCATTAAAATATTTTACATATATTATATAATAAATGTAGATGCATTTTTATTAATAAACAGTCATTTTTGTTTACTAAATTGCCCTTTATCAAGTTTTTATTCATTTGTTCATGCATTTATTTATAAAATTTCACTAGTGAAAGGTAGTTATCCAAATGGTGCTAAAATTTGCTCTTCTAAGGAGCTGAGGTTTTTTAGGCTAAATTCATATTGTAGTATAGTTCCTTAGTTTGAGATGTATATCTCTTACACATCCATTTATGTCATCTGTATATCTAAAATGTTATAATAGAAAATTAAAATTATTATAGTCTGAAGTCTCAAGGACTATCTGAAGCATAGTGGGTGACAGTAGATTTGTTGGACATATAATTCCAGGGCATTCTACAAGAAACAAGCAAACTAACCATATACTATTTTGCTACATAGTCTTTTAGTACTTTGTTGTTTTCCTGGTTGTAAAATTTAGAAGAAAGGAAAAAGTTTAATAGAAAAGAATGACAGAGGAAATAAGAAGCACTATACTAGATCCCAGTTACCATAATCAAATGATGCACTGAAATAAAAATCAAAGAATCTACTGAATTCCTATACATTAGATGTAGGAAACTTGGTCGATATAATTTTCCTGGTTAGAGATTTAAAGAGCATTGTAAAAAAGACTGATTTGAGAAATTCATAAGACTGTTACTAGACATATCCTCCCCTAAAATATGATTTTTTCTTATCACAGATAATTTGTTTCATAATATATATGATACTCTGATAGATGTTGAAAATCAAAGAAGATAATTTCTTGCCACCAAAAGTATTGCAGATTCAATTTTATGGTTAATAATATGAAAAACAACTGTTTTGAAGGAAAGATAGTAATTTTTTCTGGTATTGGTGATAGAATCAGCTTTACTCTACAGCTCAGCTGCCTCCCCAATGCTCTATATTTTTAGTTTGAGACAGTCTTGCTGCGTTGCTCAGATACACCTTGAAGTTAAGATTCTCCTATTCGGCCTACTGAGCAACTGGGATTACAGAGGTGAGCCACCACGCCTTATAGTGTTTTACTTTAGGTAGACTTGAGCTGTGACACAATGGTATAATGTACAACCGGAAGATAAATTAGGGTATAGGGCTCATAACCAAATCATTTCATGGAAGTAGACCATGGCCTTAGAGGGAAATATGGCCAACAAAGCAGGTGAGAAGACCGATGTAGCTGATGACGGAAGAGAGAGCCAACCAGGTAAGTGCCCTTGCTGAAGCAGTGAATCTTTCAGGCGAATCTAAAAGCTGAAGTGTGTTACAGAATAATTCTTGCTATATTCCACTCTGGTTGTTCCTACAATGCTATGATCCACGTGAGGTATATTGGTGAATCATTTAGCTGTGTCCAGGAATTACACATTATCTTAACAATGAATATTTCAAACCCCATGGATTCCATTCCTTCATCCTCACAGGAGACTTAGAAAGCCAGTTGTCTTCTCAAAGAAATATACTTTCTATGTCATCATCTGACTCACATTTCTGAAACCCTATTATTAAATCTCCCTAGAAAAACTCTGAGATAACATCGTGACTTCAATATAAATAAATTTGACTGCTTATTTATTAGCTTGATGTACTGTTCTTAAATTCCTACAAAACCTTAAAGAAGGTCTTAAGACCTGTTGTTTGTATAATTTGACATTTTTCAGCTCAAATAGAAAAAATGCCAAGGCAAATTTAATCTTAAAAAGTAATGCTATATTTTGAGTGTTTACCCATAAACAAAACCATACAATCATGTACACGTTTATGTAAAAACTGATAAATAAATTGAACTTGATTGAGTTGAAACTTTGTACTCAACCTAGAGCAGCACAGACTATTATAAGAGAGGAGGCAAATAGATAAGAAAGAGTTTAATGAGGGCACGGAGGGCGTCACCACAAGGAAGGCTGTGGTGGCTTTCTGCAGACAAAGGGCAGGTTCTGCCTGATATAGGCTCTGATGAGGGAAGGGCTCAGAGTACTGATGTGAGCTGATTTATTTTGTGAGAGTCAGGGGATTGGGTAAAATCTTTACATGAATGAGCTTTGGTCCCTGAGGCTTTTGGGAGAAAGAAGCCATAGGGGCTTCTGGGAAGAAGGATGTATGTAGTATCATGGAACAGTTTTGAACAGTAGAATTTTTTTTACTTAAAAATGAATTATTTTTCTTACACCTTTTTTATTTTTATAGGTGAAATTTTATGTCAAACAACACATGAAAAGAGGAATTCTCATATAATAAAAACCTGTGGAAAGTCAATTCATGCCAGATAATCATAGATTTAATTCCATCCCCCACTAAGGAAGATTTTGTAAACCATAATACAGGAACCAACCCCCTTATCTTTACCTTTTATTCACTTTATTTCCTAGTCCATGACTTGCCCTACTCTATTAGAATTATGTTCAAATTTTTCATCTCAATGTTTATGAAAAATCAATAGCAGGAACTCAGATAGACACAATTTAAATTCGTGTCTAGAGAAACCCTTCAATGCCCAACTCTCTCAGTATAAAAGAGGCTAAAATTGGGACTCCAGAGAATTTCTATTATTTATCAATACAAATTTCAATGAGGTAATTCTCATCATAAATCTTACTAGGAAAACATTATTGCTGAATACTATAGGCATTCCATTAACTGAGAGAAATGATAGACCTAGGATGATTGTCTGTTTACCCAAGGGCCTTCTTGCTATCCTGTGTTTGGGTGTATTCAGCTAATAAAAAAAGCAAAACAATCAATCCAACAAACAAACAAACAAACAAACAAAAACCATTTCTCTGGCTATTGCAACTCAGGTTTCCAAGTGCTAAGTGCTAATGCCTGATTTAAAAGTATTCTATTTCCTTATTCCTTTTGGACTGCAGAGCTTCTGTGTCTCTGCTAGAAACATCAAGGTCACTTGAAGGTTGGACTGAACATAAACTCCACAGTGTAAAGGTGTGGTTAGGTTATGTTTCAGGAACAGTGCTGCTGCCTTTTATTTCCAGGCTTTGTAAACTGTTCATTTAGAAGGCAAAAGCAGAAAGTTGATTGATTTTAGGTGATAACATATTGTCTCAAAGACTAAAATATTAATGCTTAGCTGTAACCAATAATGAGGATAAAGGGAATTAACTTCTTTGCAGTCATTTTTCTTATAGTGACTAAGACCTGGAAGCCTCGATACTCTATGTAAAGTTTCAGAAGTTGATCAAGTAGCAAGAATCTCAATTAACTGATTATACACTTAATAAACTATGTCACATCAATGTATTTCAAAATCATGTACTTCTGATATGAGTTTTCTATTTTTCATAGGGAATACAACTGTATTAATGGGAACATTATTTGATGATACATAAATCAAAGATTATGCAAGTAAAAATGTCACTGAGTCCCTAATCAAAGAACTTTTTTAACCTATGATAGATTAGTCAGTGAGAATATGAAATAAAAGATACTTGAATTTTCCCTTGATATATAACTCTTTTTGAATTGCATCATTTAAATGTGTTTATGTGCCTTTCTTGTCACACTATGAGATACACTATAACTCCAAAATGATTGGCAATAATGAAACATTATATAACACAAATTAATTTCTTATTAGTTTCTAAAAAATTTCATTAGTCTAGAGGGTTAATTTTACAGTTTTACTGCAATCATTATTTATCATCACTTGATTTATGGAAAAGAATTAGAGTTATTAGCTATTAAATTATCCATGAAAATTTGACACTCCTCTAGACTAAACAAACCCTGCGGCTTGCTGATTTTCTCAGTGTGAAACATCTGTGGCTTCAACTAGAAAGAACTTAACATTGTCTAATTAGATTTCCAAAATTTATAAGGTTCAGATGCTTTGTTATTAGAAACCCAAGAATTAGAACAAAATTTTAAATTCTCACTTATTAAAGTTTATCTAAAACTTCCTAATGATAACTATATATTTATACTGAGGACTGAACTGTAATTCATTCAAACCAACCAAGAAATATTTAGATATATGCCTAAGATGAATCTTAGATATCTGAATAGTATGTGCAAATATTTTTTAAATATTTGTAAATAATTGTGAAGATTTTAGATAAAACTAGAGATGTTTAAGGCTAATTAGGTATGCATATATTTGCTAAATATACTGATTATTCTTTCATTATTGATTATCTGAAATACAGAAAAAACTTATCTTAAAAATTATTAGTTTTACTAAACTCTTGCTTGTTTATTCTCTGTATGTTTACCATAGAAATATGTCAAAGAAATAGAGGTCCAAACTAGAAAATTTGTTACACATGATGCATTTTCCATTTTGTACTCTGTGGCATATTCCGTCAAGAAAGACAACAGAATTATCTGGAATTCAAATGCCTTTTGGTATTATGACTGAGAGGACTAGTTAAGAGAGAGCTATTTGAGATGTTCACTCTTGTTCCAAGATACTATACAAGGCAGCAGAGAATTTTCTGCAACTCTACCTTGCTATTCCCACCATCTTAATCCTACAGTTTCGGAATGTGTCTTATCCAACTTGGATCTGGGGGTCTTGTTGACAACAGAACCCTGCTGCCACCATGCACAAAAAGGTTCCAAGCAACTGGAATCAGACTTTCCGCCAAACAGAACATACAGGTTTCTCTTCAGGGGAGGAACATTTGTTTCCGTAGCTTGAGGAAAGACTTTATACCTTATTCTAAAGCATTGGAAGACATGTATGTAATTGACTCATCATTCATTGTATGCAGTTTCTTATTTAAAATATGAATAAATTAAAGTAAATGAATTTATAAATTAAGTGTCATATATAAAATAGATTTAGAGTTTTTAAGTTAGTTGAACACAAAAATGAAATAATTTGCCCTTAGGATTATTTTTATTCAAATATCACATAATTTTTTATTTGTTTAAAATAATATTGATTTAATTAAGAAAAATCAAATACACTGAAACATCTAATATTTGAGAAATTATAAAACTTCAAAATAGTACACAATATTTAGTTGAAGTATTTCACAAACATTTTCTCTACACAATATAAAGAAAGTTCCTGCATATCAAGAGAAGCCTAAAAGTTTATAAAAAGAAATATTGCTTGTGTTATTAAGGGGATGAACAGGTTAAGTGGACAATCAACGAATTAATAATTGTTTACTAAGCCATTAAGAAATAATAAGAAATATATGTTCCTTGATCACTGATTTGTGGGAAATTATAGTCAAGAGGACAGATATAATCAAACAAAACTACCATGAAATGAACAAGATAGGGAGTTAAAATTAATATTTTCTATACACAGGCAAGTGGTTAATATCTAGAATGTATAGGAAACTAAAAAAAAAACCAAAAAACTCTACAGCAAAAGAAAAATAGCTAATTTTTAAAAAAAGAAGTAAAGTTAAATAAGTATTTTCTGAAAGACGACACACAAATGTCCAATAAATATATGCAAATACTTCAGCATCATTAGTAATTAGGAACATAAATGAAAACCACATTGAGGTATCACCTTACTTCTGTAAAAAAGTCTATTAAAAAAGTGACTAATGATTAAAAAGTTCTGGTGAGGATGTAAAAAACAAAACAGCACTTGCACTTTATGGGCTTTGGGGTTCTGGACTCTCCTTCCAGAAGTCACTTCCAGGTTCTTTCTGTTCTGAACAAAGAATTGTATGCAACAAGCATAAATAGTTGCAAAGTGACACATTTACTAAAGGTAAGAAAAAGCTGGGTTCAGCAGAGCCAGTCATTAATTTATTAAAGGTAGGAAAAATCAAGCTTTGCAAAGCAAGTTTGGAAATGCAGGGAAAAAAAGGAACAAACTGAAACATTACACCCTGTAGCATGGGGAGGGCTTCTGTGAAGAGCCAACACTGAATGCTTGATGCTTATGGTCCCTTCTTTCTGTTTCACACCGGCATCATACCCAGGTTAGTCTGTCAAAAATGTATTAATGTTCTTTCACGGGAAGTCCACACACAAGGCTTTGGGAGTGGTTATGTGCCTGCCTATGGAGATTTCCTCATGCCTATAGCCCTGCGCTATCTCCTTGCCTCAGTGGGAATGTAAATTAGTACAGCCATCATGGAAAACATTGTGCAACTCCCTAAAGCAAAAATGGAACTGCCATATAATTTACCAATCACACTATGGTATATGTCCAAAGGAAATTAAATCACTGTATCTAAAGCTATCTCTTCTTCTCCTATTTCTCTCCTCCTCTTCTTCTTCCTCCTCCCTTCTTCCTCCTCCATTTCTTCCTCCTCCCTTTTTTCTCCTACTGTCTTTTCCTCTTCCTCTTCTTGTTTTTCTTCTTCTCCTTCTACTTCTTATTTTTCTCCTTCTACTTCTCTTTCCTTTACTTTTCTATCTTTGTAATGTTAATTTCTACCTCCAGGAAACTTTTTCTATTAATCAGAAAACCTAATGAGACCCTTAGTCTTTCTTTGCCTGCAGGTCCTTTTTCAATACAAAGACTGGTATAATGATCATGGGAATTAGAGTTTTATAAAACATATAATCTAACTGTAGAGTATTACTCTAAGTTAATTTCAGGCAACCTGGTAATCAAAATAGTCTCTCATGTGTTAGAGTTGTGACCTATGTTCTGTTTATTTTACTTTACTGTTAAATTTGTGCATTCCAACAAAATGAAATAGCACAAATTTATTAACAGAATCTAATCATAGGTTAAAAAAATAGGCATGCTTATTAGTAATGCGTGAATTTGGTGTCTATTTAATTTGAGCAGCAACCTAATAGACATTTCAATATTCTCCAACATAGAGAATACTAACTATATATTAACTTGCAGATGTGAAGTAAATTTCCATTTTTATCTTCAAGTTTTTAATCAAATTTCCTTCCAATAAGTTCTAAAAAGCTAAAAACTTTTTGAGAAAGAAAAGTTAAGGATAATGAAATTTAGACATTACCAAAAACATGTCTTCAAACCTCTAGCAGGAAATACAGTGCAATTCTAGTTATTAAAATCAGTTTTTGCATGCATAGTTGCAAAGGTGGTATCCATTTCAAATATTATGTGAAAAAAGAAACCTGTCTACAATTGTTTTATTCTTTTAAAGACATGAACTTTTTAGAAATTCAAAATATGCTGAAATTAATGGAGACTATTCTTTGGATTTTAAACCAACTCAGAATTGTACAATAGGGGCACTTATTTCTTTGTCATCTAGAATTGATGAGCCTGTTAGATGCTAATTTCAGGGTGTCACTAGCAACCATTTTGGGAGTAAAGATTGATTTGAATAACAGTGGATTTTCCTTGAGGTAAAGTAGAAATACAATTAGAGGAAGAAGCTCATAATTTATCTCAGCTTTATGTAAAAATATTATCAGAAAGGATATGAACAACTAACAAATGCAGGAATGTGCCAAGAATTCTAAATCTTCCAGGTTTAAGTAAGAATCAAAACCAAATTCTCTATCTCATAGTTTGTAACATTAATAAGGACATTGGTATAGGTAAATTTAGATTTACATATAACTTTTAGAGTCAGTTAAGATCTGAGAACACATTTGTTAGTGTTGTTTGACCACATAGATGTTCAAAATTAAAAGTCAGAATTTTTCCAAAAGCATCAATTTTTAAAGCAATACATTTTCTTCTAAACCACTGCATGTAAGATTTACAAATTTAGTAGTTTAATTATGAGCAAATTTTGCCCACTTATTAACCTATAAGTATAAATTCTATAAACCACACATGTGGATTCTTCTCTACATTTATATAAAATACATAGGAGAAAATCTTTTTGCTGTTCTGTCTTATTTTCATTGATTAAAACTTATGAGTTAAATGGACAAAGATGTTAACACAGAAACACAAATTGTAGTATTTTAATATGCATATATGAAACCTTCTAAAATAGTGAAAAACTTCTGTGAAGTGATTAGCTTCAGGAGCTTATATAAATTTTAACAGACAATGCTAAATTGTGAGGAGTAACTGGAAAAAGGTAAGGGGGCTGATGGTTTAAGGGGAAAAAAAATTCCGAGGAGGAGAGTAGGAAATAGAGAAGGAAATTGTTAGTGGTAAATGTTTGGCACACTCAGTTCAGTGCTGTCTGCATCAAAGGTAATAAGGGGCATTCTTTTCAGGGATGGGGTGAATGGGACCCTCACAGTTTTATGCTCTACATTTAGATTGATAGGGTAAGGGCTAAGACCTCCTTCCATCCAGTTTTCCTCAGTTGCCTTCAAATTATCATAATTCCCATCACGAAGTGGCATAGCTTGGAGTGATATATTTTATTTCAGTTCAAATTTATTTCATTTTAGAATAAATAAAGATTTTGTTTGAGAGAATTCATGAGCAAAATGCAAACTGCATGGGAAACGCTTCAGAGAATCACAACTGGGATCTCATATTATTGGAAAATTTCTACACTTCAAAAGAAATCACCAACAGAGTGAAAAGAAAACCCACCAAATGGGAAAGAGCTTTAATCAGCAACCCCTCAGACAAAGGACTTATATCAGGAACATACAAAGAATTGAAAAACATCAATCTCCCCAAATTCAAAGACACCCTCCAAAAATGGGCATCTGATATGAACACACAGTTCTCAGATGAAGATATACAAATGGCAAATAAATATGAAAAAATGTTTACCATCACTGGTCATTCAAGAAATGCAAATCAAAACAACATTGAGATTTCATCTCACTCCGGAAAGAATAGCTGCCATCAAGAAATCAACTGATAACAAATGTTGGTGAGGCTGTGGGGAAAAAGGAACACTGTTCCACTATTGGTGGGAGTGTAGACTGGTGCAATCACTGTGGAAATCACTATGGATAATTCTCAGAAGACTAGGATTGGAAGTTCCATTCAACCCAGGTATTTCCCTCCTGAGTATTTTTCCCAGAAAAACTGAAAAGGTTGTATCACAGTGATATATGTGCACCCATGTTCATAGCAGCACAATTTGTAAATAGCTAAATCTTGGAAGCAGCCAAGATGCCCATCAACCGCAGAGTGGATGAAAAAGATGTGGTTTTTTTATGCAATGGAATATTGCTCAGCTATGAAGAAGGATGTTCTTAAGGCCTTGAGACTATCCTCATTAGGGAAATTAGATGTTCTCAAGACAACTTGAGACTATCCTCATTAGTGAAATAAATAAGAATCATATTCATAAATACTGCATTGTGTCTCTAGTGTAAAAAGTAATAAGAAATGTAATAAAACCCAAATTGTGTAATTGCTACTGTAAAAAAGAGAGGAAAAGAAAGTGCTCTAAAGGTTATAACTGCACGTATGTTTAAATGTGTAAGATGAATGACCATATTACTGTTTTTGTTAGATCGTAGAGCAGAACTGTTAACAGTCTCATTGTTTGAATGTGTACTTAGTATGTTTTAATTCTGTAACTTGAACAGCTATTTCCTGGATGACAGTATGTAAGTTATCAAGTAACGATTTCTTAGTGTTTTTTGTTCTTTTCTTTTTTTCCTTGGAGTTCTATATTGTTGCTCTGCTTTTTTCTGTTGTGTTTTGGTTTGTTTTGTTTTGTTTTTTCTTTAAATAAAAATTAAAAAAAAATTTTTCTTTGTTTAAAAATATCTTGCTGTAATATTAAAAGCACTGAAGTTACCCACCCAATCAATGACAAATATCCTATCTATAGACTTTCAATTTTAAATGACCTAAACAACATAATATTTTCTTATATGTCAGTTTAGAAATATCAATGATTATGTTGTTTCTGTTTTTCCCATCTATTTTCTCTGTTTTATATTTAAGTTTAAAGTAGGCTAAATATCAATGGTAATTGTGATAAAGCATATAACTACGGGAATGTGCAAATGGAAAGCATAGGTGTCAAAAGCTCCAACCTTAGGCATTAGCCTTGAAGTAAGTATCAGTTTTTCATCTATAAAATAGACATAATGTTGAAAAATGCATTCAGTTTTTTTTAAGAGCAACAAGGGTAGACTTGCTTTTGTATTTCAGGATTCTTGCAGTCTAAAATTAGATTTTAGGGAATAATCTATTGCTTTAGTATCTTTTACTATTAGTATGACTCAAGTCATGTTGTTAGAATAGTCATACTATTTATCTACATATATATATAATATAAATGTTATACACAAAATTTTTATATGTATTTTCATCTGATATATTAATATGGAGATTCAGATTTTCTATACAACTATATTTTAAGTTAAATATTTTAATTCTTGATAATTCTACTCTGATTGCACCTAGCTTGAATTCTATTAATGTATCCTGGATCTGAAAATGTAAAGTTGTGTATGTTTGTGTGTGTTTGGTACTAGAGAAAAGTGTTCCTGGGGATTTAGCTCAGCGGTATATGAGCCTGTCTGGCAAGCATAAGGTTGTGAGTTTGATCCTCAATACAAAAAAAAATATTAGAAAAAAGTGGCAATGAATCACAAGAAAAAAAAACATTAGGAAACATAATACATGAAAAATGCAATGAAGTATTTAAATTAATGTTAACTCTTATCTTACTTTTTAATATCTTATATTTGAAATATGAGGCAAAGTATAGAGTTTAGGCAAATTTACAACAAACTAAAATTTTTCTAAATATTCATAAAAATATAATGTGACTTTCTATGAAACTGGTCACCCATTTAAATTCTAGCTATTATAAATAATGTTGCATCATGTGGGAAGTGCAGATATCTTAATTAGATGTTAATTTCATTTCCTTTATACTTACAAATGAAATTACTATATGATATGGTTCTATTTGGAAATTTTTGATTTTTGAGGTTATTGATATAAGTTTATTCATGTAATTCTCTTTTGTTCCTGTACTATTAATTTATTTTTTCTCTTGTTTTTTTTTTTGCTAACTGGAGTTGTTAAACTTTATTATGTTCGAAAAAAGAATATTTAAACTGTTGATTTTTAGCAAAGTCTCCAATTTCTTTTTTTTTTTAATTTTTATTGGCCCATGTTTTCTATACTTAATGACTGCATTCATCATGGGTAGTTGATACTTGTACATAGACATCTTAATTCGTTGTTTTGTTCCCCTTGTGTTCACCTCACTTTCCTCTCTGTCTCTTAGTCCCTGTCCCCTTCTCGGAAGACCTGGGTCTCTGTTTCCCGTTATGTATCTTTTATGTTACTTTTCAATGATGTTTTGGATTTCTCATATAAGAAAGACCACATGATATTTAATCTTACATCTCAGATGTATGTCACTTACCATTATGGGCTCATGATGCATCCATTTTGCTATAAACAATTTAAGTTTTTCTTTCTTTATGTCATAATAGAATACTATTATGTATAAATGCCGTTTTTTCTTTATCCTATCATCTCTTACTGGATATTTAGGTCACCTCCAAGATACAGTTTTTGTGACTACTACTGCTATAAATGAGGAAATCACTGTAATATGATGCCATTAACTCTGTTGAGAAAATACCTAGGAGGTAAATGCCTGAGTCAAATGGAACTTCTAGGTTTTGTATTCTGAGGAATTTCCATATTAATTTCCACAATCTTGATAATTTTGATAATAACAATATTAAAATGTTATTTTTTCCTACAACCTTGCTGGCATTTGTCATTTTTTTATTTTTTTAATTTTTCTTAGTATACCTTTGCACTTTACAATGATTACATTCATTATGGGAAATTGGTACATGTATGTAAAAGTCTCAATTCATTTCTTCTTCCTCCACCCCCTTTTTATTAAGAATTGTGCTGCTATAAACATGTATATACATACATCAATATGGCATGATGCCTTTAATACTTTCAGGAAAATATCTACAAAGCTAATAGTTAGGTCAAATGAAATTTCTATCTTTAGTTTTTTTCAGTAATCTCCATAATGATTTCCATTGAGGTTGTACAAGTTTACACTCCCATTGACAGTGAAGAAAGATTTATTTTTTTTTCCCTTGGCCTCTCCAGCAATTATTATTGGCTGATTTCTTGATAGTAGCAAATCTTTCTGGAGTAAGAAGAAATCTCTCAGTGTTGTTTTAATTCACATTTTTCAAATGTGAAACACATTAAACATTTTTTTAATGGATTTATTTGTTGTTTGTACTTATTCCTCTGAAAAGTTTCTATTTATTTAAGATGCTCATTTTTTGACTCAGGCTTTTTTTTGGTCAGCATCTAAGTTCTTTTGAATATTATGGGGTTTTTGGTGTTTTTTTGTTTTATTTATTTATTTGTTTATTTATTTATTTTTGTACTGAGGATTGAACTCCTGAACTCATGCTTACCAGTAAATCCCCAGCCTTGGAACTTTACATATCATAGCTACTGCTCCCATCTTAAAGGGATATCTGCCAAGTTTTTCACACTCTGTAGGTTATCTCTTCACTCTGTTGGATGTTTCTCTTACTGTGCAGAATTTTTTTATGTTATGAACCTGTTTTTAAATTATAGTATTTCTTGGCATTTGAAGCTATGTTTGGAAAGTCTTGCCTGTCTATATCTTCAAGAGTTTAATGTATTTTATGTTCAGGCAGCTAGTGTTTCTGCTTTAACAATTGGATCTCTCATCCATTTTTATTTAATTTAGTACATCGTGAACAATATGTTCTAAATTCAGTTTTCTGCATGTGAACAGCCAGTTTCCCCAGCACCATTTGTTGAATAGTCTATTTTTCTTCCAATGTATGTTTTTGGTCTCTTTGTCAAGGAGCAGATAGCTGAATGTATCTGCAGTTGTTTCTGTGTCCTCTAATCTTTTCCAATCACTGCTTGTTTGTTTTTGTGTCAATACCATGTTGTTTTTATCACTGTAGCTTTGTAGTATAACCTGAGGTCTGGGATTATGCCTCCTACTTTTCTCTTGTTGCCCAAGATTGATTTTTCTATTTGGGGGTCTAGCTTTGTATGAATTTTAGGATTTATTTTTCTAGTTTATTGAAGAATGCTATTAGTATTTTGATTGGGAATGTATTAGATCTGTGTATATTTGTTTTGCCTATTTTCAGTTAAATTATTTAAAATCTTTCCTCTTATTAATATAAGCATTTATACTTAAATATTTCCCAAAAAGAAATGTTTTAATTTGTCTTATAAATTATTATTAGAGGTCATATTTAGTTTGAAATATTTTAATAATCCTACTTTGAATCATACACTATTTAGATCAGTGGTGGCAAGCCTATGTAATGGTGTTATTTCTTCTTTTAAGAGAAGAGATCTTAATGTATGAATTGTTTTCTGAACTATAACTTCATTATTAAGGTTTAATTACAGTGTTGGCACTTTATACTAAATAAGTGGGCCCAGGGTTGCAGTTAAGGTACTTGTCTCTAAAATATTCACCATCTCTGATTTAGATGTTTAATGCTTAAATTTTATAAAGTAGATTTCCCTACTAATCATTTAAAATTGACTTCTATGAAACACAAGGAAATAAAATTTCATTATATCAAACTTGAACCTTGTTGAGATTTTCCTACATATGTAAACATCTGGACAATGTTTATAAATGTTCTATGTATGCTTGAAATAAATGTGAAATCTCTTCCTGTTAGGTTATGTGTTCAAGTTATTTTAATACATCATTTGTTAATTTGGTTATTAAAATATTTTAATACAATTAAATGTTGTATGTACATTGTTACTTATTGATAGATTCTGAAAAACCTACCACTGTGTAGATTTATCCATATCTTCTTTTTTCCTTGTTAATCAGTATTTGCTTTATTTTTATTTTCAGTCTCTGTATTTTGGTACATAACCATTCATAATCAAGTATATTTTCATTGCTCATTATGAAAGTCTCTCTTTAACATCACTTCTTGCCCTAACATTGCCTTTATCTGTATTCATGCTGTTATGGTAATTTGAGATTAGTGTTTTTTTGATACTGCATTTAATCTTTTACATCTTCACCTTTTATTTGAAATAAAGGAACTGTGTGCAGCATTTAGTTTAATGTAACAATCTTAGTTTTTCCTTGAAGTATTTCATTCATATTATTTCCATTTAGCTCCATTGATGCGATTTTATTTCTGTTTGAAATTTTACTCATTAGAATATATTTGGACTCCTTTCATGCTTATTCTATTCTTTTTTTTGATATATTTTAGCTTACTTAAACATTTATTATTTATTTTTCCTTCTATTAAAGTAGTTGTGCATTCTGTCTGATGATTATAGTGATTACCTTAGCATTTATAACATACATAATTTACATATTATTTTGTAAGAAAATCTTTTATCAGTAGCCAATAGAGTTTGAACTTTAGAAGCTTTAATGCTTTTTGCATGTTTGCATTCTTATTATCATATATTTTATGTGTGCATATAAATAAATTTTATAAACTATATGATTATTTAAATACACAAGTAATATTCATATGTACTTATTTATATATTCACTATTTTAGAGTTCTATCTTTTACTGTTTGTTTTTCATCTGGATTTAATTTTTTCTTTCTAATTAAACCTTTAAATTTTCTCTTTTAATTTAGGCTAGCAAACAAAATTCCTTTGGTGCTAGTTTGGAACCATTTTTATATCACCTTTAATTTTTTAACATATTTTGCATGATTATAAAACTCTGTCAGTTACATTTCTGTCATCCTTTTAAGGATGATACTTCATTGCCTTCTGGCTTACATAATAAATTAACTATTAATTTTATTATTATTCCCTTGATAGGAATGTGTCACATTTCTGACTTCTTTTAGAATGTTTTTCTTTGTTTTGACTATCGGCACATTATTTGTTTGAGTTCTGTGCGTGTGTTGTGAGCAGTTTTCCTAATTAAGGTTGGTTCACTGAACTTCTGAAACTACAACATGATGCCTTTTTCAGTTTTGCAAAATGCTTAATACATACTTAATATTTGCTTCTGACTCACTTTCATCTTTTAACAAATTAAATTATAGGAATACTACATATTTTTGGTTCCCCCCCCCACGTCTCTTGCAAATTTTTCAATCTTTCCTACGCCATGTACATTTATTTGTGTATTTTGATAGGCTATTCGCCCAGCCTTCATAATGCTATTGTATATTGGGTGAGTGTGTTTCCTAAAGGCTCACAGTCTAATGTTTGGTCCAAAGAATGTTAGCTTTCGGAGGTCATGGAGACGTTAGAAGTTAGGGCCTAGTCAAAAGTGGTTTAAACCAGTCTTTGGAGAGCATGAATGTAGTTCTTGTGGGATGCAGTTAGTTCCTGTGAGATCATGGTGTTACGAAAACGAAAGTCTGTTCCCAGTGTCTCTCTGACTTTTTCTCTTGCTGGGTGATCACATGTGTCTGAATTGTGATGCTGTTTACCTTAAGGCTCTCATTTTATGACCAATTTAATGAGGTCCACTGATCTTGAGCTTTGTACCTTCCCATGTGTGAACTAAATAAATCTCTTCTTTATAAAGTACCTAGTTTTGTATAGTTTGTTACAGCAAGAGAAAGTCAAGTAAGACAAGATCACTGTGTCTTTCTTATTTGTATTGAAGATGACATTAGAAGCAATGAATGCATAAAAGCAAACATATTTTCTCTTCTAGAATAGCCATTGTATTCCTATTCTAAATTATAATTTTCTGCTGATTTTTTTTTCTATTTTGATCTGTTTTAAAATGTGGATTCTGTTTTTTTACTTATGACCAAACTTTGACTGGAGAACATGATGAGTCTTTTGTTACTCTAGATAGTCCAAGAGATTTAGCTCTTTGTTTCTGATGCTTTAAGGCAGTGGTGGTGAACCTAAGGCGTATGTGCTACAAGACGATCTTCGTATCATTGAAAGCTTTCTCCTTATGTTTATTTTCATACAGATCAAGAACTCTCCTCTGTTTGAAAGGAAGGCAATTTGCTACTATACTTGACACAGGTCCCTGTTTACCTTTCCTGGCAAGTCTTTATTTCCTTAGGCATCATCAAACAAGAGGGAATTTTTTTGTATAATTTTGAAGTTTTCATGCCATTCCTACAATTAATATACAGTGCCAAATTTTACCTAATTACTAGTTCAGAAGGCACTGGTTACATATTTAAGTTTCTTCAAGTTGCAACTTGTCACATTACTTTTGTGTGCTTACTGTGATAGTCCTATGATAAACAAAAGCTTTTGTGGTTTTCCATTTTACAAAATTTCTTCTGAGCTGGCAAATCTTCCTATACCACAAACTGACATGTGCCCCCAAGAGGGGAATAAGGACCACTAAAATGTTTCCTTCTCTGAAATTCTAGTTCATTTAGTGTTCATTACTTTCACTGATCTGTGATGCAGTTTATAAAATCATCATCCAGACTGCTCTGTACTTCTCTTATTTTTCAATTGCCTTATATATTGTACCTAAAATTATACTATTTGCATGTATATTTCCAAGGCTGTAATCAATAAAAATGAATTTAAGCATGTAGCTGTATTTAAATTAAATGGTAAATTTTCATTGGCTAAACTCAATCAGTTAATATAAAATAATACAGATATTTTTGCATGGATAACTCCATAATTTTTTTCATTGAGAAAAAAGAAAAAAAACCTAAAAATATGTGTCCTACAAAGCTTGTAAGTTTGTGACAGCTCCTAAAATGGTCCCTAGTGATATTTCCCCTTGATATTCACACCCTTGTATAATCTTTCCTCTTGAATGAGGCCTGGATTAAGTACCTTTCTGTTAGTAAATATAATGTGGCAGACATTGCTTTTAAGAAAAGGTTTGAAAAAGTCTCAGGCCTTTATTCCATTCACTCTGTTGCTTGCTTGCTTGTTGCTTGCTGAGTAAAGCAAACTGTCATGTGGTGAGAAGACCTTAGAATAATCCCATGTGGCAAGAAAATAATGGGTATGGCGAACAGCCAGTGAGAAGCCAAATCTTGCCAACAGCTTTGCCTGTGAGCGTGATTGTGGGTTTTCCCATGTAAGCCTTGAGATGACTGCATCCCTAGCCAACAACTTGATTGCAGTCTTTTGAAAGACCCTAAGCCAGAGACATTCACACAGAGCTCTCTTAACTCTCAAAAACCATAAGATAATAAATGTTTGTTATTTTAAAATGCTAAGTTCTGGAATAATTTTGTAATTTACTACTTAGAACTAATGGAATGAACTTTTTTAAACTTTGCAGTACTGGAAATTTAAACCAGTCTTTGTACTGAGCTATATCGTCTAACTGCTTAACTTTTCTTTATTAGTTTTTAATTCATAAATAAGTGTTTACATACATGCACTTCACAGTCATCTTAAAGAATTGGTAGAGCTACATAATAAAGGTTTTTTTTAAATCTTCCTAATCCCTCCTTCTCTCTTTAAGTTATGCTCCCTTTTTTTCATTCTTACTGATTTTATTAACTTTAGCTCATGTTTATGGCATATAAGACTCACATGCCTTGAGGGTATTAGGATTCTGCACATAACATAACTTTACCTGTTTCATAATCACTTCTTCTTCACCCTTCACTTTGTTTAGGCCCCTTCATATTTGAAGGAGATCCATCTCCTCATTTCCGTCTATCTTTATTTTTCTCTTGGTTTATACTTTCACTTACACAAATGAGAGATACCATGTGGCATCCAAGCTTGTGTGTCTGATTTATTTCACTCATCTTTATGTTCCCCAGGGGTATTCATTTGCCTGAAAATGTCCAAATTTGTCCTTCTTTATGCCAAGTAGTATCCCATTAGCTATAGTTACTACATTTTCTTTACCCAGTTTTCTTAATGAGAATACAATCTGCTTTCAGGGTCCAGTTATTATAAATTGTGCTGCCATGAATATATATATATATATGCATGTATCACTGTCTTAAGATCTTTGAAGGAAATACATGAAAGGGGCATAGTTGGGTGATATGGAATTTCTAATTTTAGCTCTGTAAATAATGTCCATATTGATTTTTCATAGTGGCTGTACTAGTTTACATTTTCACCAAAAATGTAGGAGAGTTCCCTTTTCACTGTACCCATATCAGCATTTTGTTGTTGTTATTGTTGTTGCTGTTTGTTTAATCGATATCTTGATGATTGCCATTCTTTCCAAAGTAAGGTGGAATCTTAGCATTGTTTTAATTTGGAACTTTTTAATGGCAAGATATGTTGAACAGTTTTTCGTGTATTTATTGGCCATTTGTCAATCTTCTGTGAAACATTTATTCAATTCACTTGCTCATTTTCTGATTTGGTCTTTAATTTTAGATGGTCTAATTCTTTTGAGTTATTTATATATTCTAGATATGAGTCTGCTAGATATTTGGCTACACATGGCAAAATTTTTCTAATTTTGTAGGCTGTCTCTTTACTCCACTAATTTATATTTTGCTGTATAGAAGCTTTTTAGTCTGATATGATTCCATTTGTTGATTTTTGCTGTTACTGCTTATATAATTTTGGTTCTGTTTAGAAATTCTTTTCCTACAAGTATGGCTTCAATTTTTTTCTATTTTTTCTGGCAGATTTAATATTAAGATCTTTGATGCATTTTGATTTTAATTTAGTACAGGGTGAGAGATATAAATCCAGTTTCAATTTTATGGAAACAGTTATCCAGTTTTCCCCCACCACTTGTTAAATAGGTTGTCTTTTCTGCAATGTATGCTTTTGGCTCCTTTGTCAAAAACCAAATCACTTAATATGTTCTTATATTGCCCAAAATAAAAACAAGCTTGTAAGCCTCCAGTTTCAACCTCTCTCAGTGCTGGGATCACAGTTTATATAGATGCTGATTATGCTAACTAGTAGTACATGCATTATTAATCTATAGCTCCTCTATAACCTCAGTTTCCTCATCTGTATTTAAAGGGTTATATCATAATAGAAAAGAAAAATTCAAGAGACAAAATAATAATTTAGGAAAGAGTTCTAATTTATTTGAAAGAAATTTTGCATGGGAGTTTATCTGCAGAAAGCATTCTTGTTTATAGAAAACAATAAAAATGTATTCCTAAAGGGAAAAATAAATATTTTGGATTTACTAATACTAATTTGTATATGTGTAATGAAAACAGGATTGTTTTGCATTGCCATTATGTGTATAAATTTACTTAAACTTAAGATACCAAACTTACATGTCAGAACTGAAGTTGTGGGGCTGGGGATGAAGTTTGGCACAAGTGCCTGCCTGTCAAGTTTAAGGTCCTGAGTTCTATTTCTGGTTAAAAAAAGAAAAAAGAAAGAAAGAAAAGAAAAGAAAAGAACAGAAAAGAAGTTGTGTTTGTGATCAAATCAGTAATATTCAAGGAGTTCCTCAGTTAAGAGTCATTAACTTTAGTAATACAATATAAAGATGTCTTTCTGTTGTTGGTAATGTCACTGTTTATACCAGGATACAAAACAAATTTGTGTGTGTTTCTGTGTGTGTGTGTGTGTGTTTGTGTGTGTGTGTGTTTATTTGTCTGATTTGTAGCATTATAATATTCACAGTAAAGGAAAGATGATATATTAATTTTTTCCATACTGATGAGATTGATTAGAAATATGATATCTAATTGTGTTACAATATCTAAACAAGTCTTGTTCCTGGTACATGATAATATCATACTGTCTCTGCCTATAAAAATGTTCTTCTTGTCAAAAGTCTTCTATTCTGTACTGAAAAAAAAATTTTTAAAGTGCACAGCAGTAAGGTGGGGGTATTAATTCCAACGTCTTGGGTTCAATCCCCATTGCTGGAATTTTTTTTTTCTTTTTTGTACTGGGGATGGAAATCACGACTGTGTGCTTACATGGTAGGCGCTTAAGACACTGAGCTAAATGCCCAGCGCTGAAAAATTTTTTATTACTCCTACTTCAGAGATATATTTTCCCAAGTCTTTCCAATTTATTTGTTTCCATTTATTTTTCTATTAACTTATGTATAGAATTCATTTTCATTGCACCTAATCTAGATTTTGATCTTATTTTCCCCAATTTATTTATATTACTTTTCATAATGATATAGTTCTCTACTTTCTGCCTTTGCAATTTAAATATAAACATTAGTTTTAACCCTATTTTTTATTCTTTGATCATTCTTTGAATTTTGAAGACATTTTCACTTATTTTTAAAGTGTCACCATAATCAAGAAATTAATGACAGAAACACTGTATTTATTATTCTTTTATAATAAAGATAGAAAACATTGAAGAGAAATGAATGGCATTGAATGTTGCTGCTAAAGGAAGACTGAAACAGTATATTAAAAATAATCCTAGGAAAGATATTAGTGAATTGGAAGGACTGGAATATTTATTCTTATAAAATCCATAAAAGCAAATTCAGGAAAAAGAACAAAGGAAAACCCAAAATGTGCTGTTTGTAAACAGGAGCTCAGCTCAGAGGAGCTGGGTGACATGCGCATGTTTAAGGAGTAGATGGATTAGTCAAGGACGTTCAGAGGAAGGGAACTAAGAATCAACACTTTGTTGAAGTTTAAGCAGCTCCAGAGAATTCTGCCTAGAGCTAAATAGTTAGGGTTGAAACCTTGAGAGAGAAAATTCTTCTAAGGAACTGAGAGAATAATATATAGCTTTTCTGAATACAGAAGAAAGTAATAACTAGAAGAAAAATCCTTGAGTCTTGGTGTTTGGGAATAGATGTGTAAATGAAAGAGAATAAAACTTGTCCCATGATAAACAGGATAAATGTTGATGAGGCAAGAGTTCTAACTAATGTGATATTTTATCTACAGTATAGTATCCCTAAGTACAGCTTTCTAGAATCATTCTGTCATCCTGTAATCCTACCTTCACCCAATTTAGGAATAATATTGTCTAAATCATCCCTCAGAAAACTGCTGTAATATGTTAGTACATATTTTAGGAAACAGATGTTCACATGGGTGCCTTTTCTACTGTGCAACTCAAGTAATTATAAAATGTGTACTTCTTCTGGATCTCTAATTTGCTTTTTGGTGATCATTGTTTATTAGCCATATTTCTACCCTGTAAGACAACACAAATTTTTTATGATAGCCTTCCAAATATGTCACTTTACACTTTTAAGACATTCTCTATGTCAGTGAAAATATCTCGGAGTTTGTTAACTTTATGATACGGTTTTGGGGGTGCTTATCATTTTATTGCATTTATCCTAGAAAACTTTAACTAATTTTTATCTAGCCCCAAAATCTTTTACATAAAGATTAGTTTGCTTAGAATATTTCTTGTGGATTCTTTTAGAGACATTTCACTTTGAAAAGTGTTCAGTCATATTATAGAATGAACAGGAAAGGAATAAGTAAGTGAAAAGGAAACGATTTCACAAATGTGGACTGACAAGTAGAATATATGAATATTTGTATTATAACTCTGATAAAGAAATTTTGCATCCATTTACAAAAATCAAAACTAACTTTATTTCTGTTTATGTGTATTTATTCTCGTATTACTCTTGAAGCAATTTTTGCATCACTGTTGAATTATCATATGTGCTAAAAATGCTATCATAATTTTTTTTTACTTGAGCCACTGTAATCTTGGGGCTTCTTTTCATTGTGTTTTATTTGTTTTTAAATCTAAATTTAAAAACATAGCAATGATTTCATTTCAATTCTGTTAGGTTGAGCATAGTATACCAGAGGAAAATTTTTGAATCTTTATTTTTGTGACTTTTATATTTGTGAAACACATTGTCTGTGACTTTTAAATCAGCCATTTAAAATGTTCTCTGCAGCAGTTTTAAGTAATTGGAAATATTCCTACAGGATAGCATCCACTCACTAATAAACTGAATTTGTATATTGAGTAGTAAGTCTTTAACATTTGTACCATTATCTAATATATAGACATGTGTTGTATTTTCAATAATATTATTAGATGTTAATTCAAACACTCAGCCAAAATCAAGGTTATCTATATCATTTCCTTGGTAAATCAACCAAACAATGAAGCACA
Organism: Dolichotis patagonum; assembly: GCA_004027295.1. NCBI lineage: Eukaryota > Metazoa > Chordata > Mammalia > Rodentia > Caviidae > Dolichotis > Dolichotis patagonum. The sequence continues at coordinate 9,419 of PVJX010009040.1, read as the reverse complement.
CCCTTATCATCATCAATGTTAATTGTGTAGGTTTTATTGATCACTAAAAGGTATAGTTAATATATCTTACCTCTTATAGTCATTTTCAACTCTTTTCCACTATTTTATAGCTTCTCATATATTTTAAGATTGATATATGTCTAAATAACAGACATACTAATGCATAAGGAAAGTTTATTCACCTATTTCCAATCTTTTACTGCCTATGATTACCATTATTTTGAAAATATTTGTAGTTGTTTCTATAAAATCTTAGTGTTTGTTTATGGAGTTAGTTAATTGAGTCCTAATATGTTCAGTTCATTTGAAAATAGCAGAGACGCTGGGAATTTAGCTCAGGCATAACCTCCTGCCTGGCAAACAAGAGGTTGAGTTTGACCCTCAGTACCAAACAAGAAAGAAAGAAAGAAAGAAAGAAAGAAAGAAAGAAAATAGAAGAGCTAATGTTAGCATTTGTAAAATTTCTAAACATATTTATGCCATTTTCTATTTCACACTATTGCAAGGACCATTTTCATCGCTAGACAAAAGGAAATAGGCATAGTTTATCTTTATATGAACTGTCATGAACAAATCTTTTCTGTCGGTGGAAGGAGACTTTTAAAGAAAAAGAAAAATGTATTGTTTAAACACTTAACAGGAAAATCATTTGTCCATGCCTGAAGAAATAAGACTGAACAGGAATACTCTTTGAGAATTAGTCATTTATTCAGTTTTTCTTTTCTAAGTAATGTCTTTCTTCTACTTGGAAAAGTATTGCTAACCAAATTAAATATTTCTAAAATACTGCCTTTGGGGCTAGATATATAACTCAGTGGCACAGTACCTGCCTTGCAAGCACAAGGTTCTGAGTTCAATTCCCAGTGCCAAAAACCCAAAATGAAACAAAGAAAATATAAAATACATAATAAAATAAAGTCATTGTGTAATTATAACTTCATCAATCTTCCCAAAATTTATATGCATCCAGTAGTGAATTTTGTGTTTATTTAGTGAATTATTTTTGACACTTGCTTTAATATCTCACAAATAAAAGTTATTTGTATACAAAGGAATAATCTTCACTATAGCCAACAAAAATAGAGACAACATGGAACCCTATAATTTTACTAAATTTATTAAAGTTTTATTATTTTTTTGGTTAATCAACTAAAACTTTATTAAATCAAACTGCAGATACCTTAAAATATGAAGAGAAAGAATGAGTTTGTTGCAGTGTTTTGATTTTCTTAAGAAAAAATACTAGAACCTCAGTATTGGTTGTCATTCCTTAGGGAAGACCCAAGTGTGAAGCAGTTCTAAGCACAATTCTAAATACAATTGTACAGTCTCCATCTATTATTTTCCTGCTGAGATTAGATAATTAGTAAGGTACTTGGTGTTTAGGTGAATTTTCATTAGGAAAGCAGTAGAATTAAATTGAAATGGCAAAAGTGCCACTTATCTCTTCTTTTCTTTAATGTGTTGATTTCTTCTTGCCAATCTTCAAGGATGAGCCCAGCATGAGTCCTCACATAACTTAACCTTTATTCTGTATAATTAAATCTAAACATACATGGAAGTCAAAGCTACCTCGCTATTTTAAGTGCATTTCTAACAATTAAAAATGAGCATGCTCAATTTTAGTAAAACTAAAGGGGATACCAATCGCCATTCATTAATTCAGTGTGTACTCAGAAGTGAACAACTCCTTAGATGAAAGCAGAAATTGTTACTCACTTGGAGGTAACAGTTGGTTTCTGTAATGCAAACATTCATTTTCACTGAAATTCATTGTGCCGGTGAAATGGAATTTAGTAAATGCTCTTTGTTTACTCTTCTCTACAACAATGGGAAAAAAGTTTATTGTTTCTTTTGATTTACATTTAGAAGCAACTTACAGTTGGTTTGAGGAGGTAATTAATATCAAGCAATGAAAAACATGAGAGGGATAAAAGAGGGCTACATCTGATGTGTAGATAATACATGTTAATAGACTAAGGAAAGTATTAGCACAAAGTAGATTGACACAAAAGACGTGCTGAGGTTATGATGATGATTCGCTCAATAAATAGATTCTATAAAGAAGTATCAGTGATGGCCTAAATCACAGGAAAATGACTGTCGAATGGGAAGGGCTGAAAACTGAATGATAAAGGTTTGATAAATGAAGATACTGACTTAGAGAAAAAATCTCCCAGTCTACTAGATGTCCAGTAAAAGTTCAGGTTCTCTAAAACTGATGAATGAATATTAGGAACAATAAAGGTTAAGAGCAGAATATAGTTATTGAGAGAAAGAAAGCTTCTGCCTGAGAGAAAGACATAAGGAGTCCTGAGTGGGTTGCCAAAGACTGTCTTTTCTGCAGACTTTTATAGAGGAAAACCACAAAGTAAGGCAGGTCCAAAATGGGAACTCACAAGTGAGCGTGAAGTGGGACAGAATTATGGTCAACCAATAAGATTACGAGTATAATTGCTCAGGTAAAATTGATCCAATCAAGGACAAATGGGGAATTGAATCCAGTCATGTAGCAAACAGGCATGAACACAGAGCAAGGGCTGTGTCTGTAAGAACTCGGATTAGTGGCTCCTTTTGGCTTCCTCAGGGTGTTACAGACCTATTTGAAATATCAATCCTTGATATTTTATCCTGAGGATGTGGGTACATTTGTTTGATTTTTTGTCTTGAGGTCTGGCCCACAGTTGGAAATGTCTGTCTCCCCCACAGTTACAAGATTTCTGGTCTTCTGCGCTGGATTCTTCCAGGGCCTCCTCCTATCTGACTGCCTATCGTATGTCTGTCTGACAGCTGCCTGTAACAATATGAACGGTGTTTTCAGACAAGAAATGAAGATTCAATATTTGGAGAAAAACCAAAAACAATGGTCAGGGTAGGAAAAATAAAAGACAAGAAGACAAAAATCAATTCATAGATTTGACCTGGACCATAAACTCTTTATTATCTGCACTTATAAAACAGCAACATTGTATCATTTCTTAAATGAAGCAGAATTTTGATAAATGTTATTTCTAAGAATATATTTTGTATTTGGATATATTATAGTCTCTTTCAGATTGAAGGTAGAGTATACTGTAGTGTTTTGGTTTTCACCTTCAATTATTTTTGTTTTGATATACATATGATGTTAAAGCATATGGAGTCAGTGTAACTTGAGAGAACATTTTAATGTGCATGATTTATACACACTTTGTCTAGTTAATAGAAACTGAATATAAGTACTAGTGTAACTTGTACATATTTGTAATTTCCTCAATCACAATTTCTGATATTTTGAGTAACACAAGTATTAAACTTAGAAAATCTGTATACTATTTCATGGCATCTAAGTTAAAAATCTTTAACAATGCATTAGAGTAGAAGCTGGAGATGTTCTAGCTTTGTGTCCCCTTACATAAATCCTCTAACATACAACATTTCTCCCAATCATAGAAACATACATTTAAAAATGCAAGTGATCCATTCATTTGCTTAAGAGTCTATCTAGAAAGTTTGTACATTTCCACTAAATAAACTTAAAAAAACCCTATGATATACTCTAATCATTATAACAGGACCAAAACATAGGGGCTCAGCCAGTATATTTTTGTTAATATTTTTCAGACTACTTCAAGAAAGTCATGTGTACATAATGATTACAAGAAAATACTCACAGCGCTGTTGGTTCATTTATTGACAGTATTTGTAGACTGCCTGTTTGTAGGACCTTAGAAACTGGCCCAAACTTACGCACTGTACAACTTTGATATTGCTTATGTCCTTCAGATAAGATTTATCTATTGACTGAATAAATATATTCACAATTAACTATGGTTGTACTCCTTCAAAGAAGCATATTGTTTATATAATTTTTATAATTTATAAAAGTCAAAAAATTAGTTTTATAATTTTATCAAAATTGATTTCTCAATAATATATGAACAGAGGATTTGTGTTTTAGGAGTCTGAAACAGCATTACAACCATCCTTTTTTCAATGCCACACTAGTACAAATCTTAAGCAAAAAGGAGGGAAACTTTTGCAACACGGTCTTTTTGAGCTACTATAGGCAACTGACAATCATTTGGTTGCATATTCTTCATGAGTCTGGTTAAATATAACAGGTAGAATAGTCTTTCTGTTGAGAAAGTTGCTTAAATTTTGTGTACCTCACTGCACTAAACTGTAAAAAGGTAATAATAACAGAACTTATACTCGTTAGGTATTTTTCAGGTATTAAATAAAGTAGAATCTCTCTAACATTTTGAGTAACCCTGGGTATTCAGTCAATATTAGCCACTTTTGTGACTTTGCATTCCTTAAGTTAAGAAATGTCCAAGGGTTACACAAGACTTCACTAATTGTATAACTAACATATCTTCACTCCATTGAGGGTAGGCATTTTGTCTCTTTATCTTCTACATCATACAATGTTATCCAATGATGAGCATACCCAATATGTTTTAAAATTCAGAAAGAAGGAAAGAAATAAAGGAAGAATGAAAGAAGAAAACCCATTGTTGACACATCCACTCTAAAATATCTCCATAGAAAATGAGAAGTAACTATCAGGAAAGAAACTTTGGTGTTGAGTTGTGTTGACAACTGATACTTCTTCTCCCATATTATAGTGTCATGTCCTGCTTCAAACTGCCTTGTCCATTAACATAAGGACCATTTATGGAAGCAAGATCCTTAAGCAGAAAGGTAAAGGAGGCAAAGCAAAAGAAAAAGTATACCATGCAATTAGCAATCATCAATTGTTGTTTAGTGCAAGATAAAGCTGTATGTATTACCTAATATATTCTCACAGTCTCACCCAAATGTTGTTTTATGTATTTGTACATATCTCTTTCTTTATTCCCCCTTGTGAATCCCTCTTTCTTTATTCCTCCTAGTGAACCCCATATCCTTCTAATCAATAGTTTACAGTAAAGAATTCGTGCCATAAGGAAGGCTTGGTTTGACCTGAGTAAAACTTATCGAAGGGTGATCAGGTAAGAGAAGTAAATGGTGCTGAAGAATCAGGCAAACAATGAAACATAAAAAGCTCCTTATAGACCAAGGACAGATATTTTTATTTCCTTTAAGGACAAAAGCAAAACTATGGAGAGATTTAAACATAAATACAATTACACGTAAATGCAAATACAAATACATGTAAATAAACAATACAATTCAAAATGAGAAACATGGATGAGATTAAATTGCAAATATAATCTTTATAAAATACAAGAGTCAAAACAAAACAATGGAAGCATTACAGGTCTTCAAAACTTGATAACAGGAAATCAGTAATGGTTATCATAATTTATCTTGTTGTCTTCAAAATAATATTGTTTTCTTTTGATTGGTTTTATTTTGATTGGTTTTGTTTTCTTTGTTTTTATTATGTCTGGTGGTATGGACAGCTATTTTGGAGAAAATGAAAGATATTATGGTAGTTGTTGCTGATTTCCTATTACCTTGATTTGAAAACCTGTATCTGTTTTGATTGGCTTTATTCTGTTTTATTTTGTTTAGTTTTATTCTCTTTAAAATATAAATAAATAATACATAAAGATATAAATAAAATTGTAACATTACATTAGAGAATTTCAGGTGACAACACCAAGACAAAGTGATGTTTAACTCACTAGTAAATCATGTTGATATTATTTAGCCCTTGAACTAATGCAATGGGAAGGGCACATATTCTCAGTAAAACCTGTCCTCCAAATCCATAACTCCAATCTGTTCATAATAAAATATCACACAAACTCAATGAGACATTCCACAATACACAAGATAAAAATATAAAGGAGTCAGAGGAAAATAGACCCAATACAATAAAGTAAATTTTGTCTTTTGTCTTCTAGAAGAAAGTCAGGAAATCCAGGAAAGTTATCCTGGGGACTGGGTGGGAGGAAAGTCAAACTACCGAATCATCACAGGGAGTGAGTTTTCTCTTAACCTTATCAAAGACGACCAAGTGATCAAGTTAGAGGATATAAATGTTTCTTATACAGACCAAGCATATTACTTTGAAGCATTTCACAGACATTAATATTTTTATGTATGTAGACTTTGAAGAAAACATTGGCATTAAATAAGAGATGAAAATGGGACATTCTAAACAGTGGTAGAAATAAATTTACTAAAGTAAATTGCAGCAAGGGTAAGAGAGTTTCATAATGATTGACTTCCTTTACACTTGTGGGCTGGAAACTTCAAGGGTATTCTTATTAAATTATTTCCTATGGCTTCAGGACTAAAAGTTCATGATGCATTTATAGTTTAGTTAAAAACTGTCAGTGTGCATTTGGAAATCTGCAAATTAAGGTACGCATTTGCAAGTAAGAGCTAGTTCTTGTACTTTATTGTGTTATTAAGGTAATATTGTTAAAGTGGCAACCTACAATTAAAATGACTTTTTCATTAAACTGTGAACTATATTCTATTAAGCATCACAAGAGTCACTGCACCATAAAGGTCATGTCAATAACACTGTGAACAAAACAAATAAAATGACTGTGGACTATGTTTGTTGCTCCTCAAAGCTGAAATGCTTTATGTTTTGTTATCTTAAAGAAGGGTAAAATCACATTCTCCTGGAATGCTAGAGCTAGAATGTACTTTAGAAGCAATACAGTCCAATCCTTTTGTGTAACAGACAGAAAACTTCAAGCTCAAAAAGGCTAATGACTAGTCCAAAATCACAAATCTACTCAGATGCTTTCCAGTTGTGCATTCTGAGCTCTTATCATGATGTTAATGTATCAAAAGTAAATGTTTGAAAGATGTAGAATTTGTATTTTCTAATCCAACTGTGTCAAGGAACAAAATTGATAGGTGGTGGGAAAATCATTTAATGGGAGTGGTGGTACCAGCACTTTGATATGGTAGATTCATGCCCATATCTTTGAATTCACAGAAAATGCTTAGATAAGAGATTATTTTCACTTTCATTTGTTCATTGCTTAGTAAAGAAAATTAGTCCTTTTCACAGAACTTATCAAGTACTATTTATAAATACTATAAAAATAGGAAATTGGAAAGTTGAACCACAGAAAGCATAAAACTATAACTATTTTACAGTCAAAGTTGAAAAAAATCTGTTCTTTTAGAGAAAAGTGCCACTTGTTTTGGTCATAAAGATGGGGAAGTTTTGGAGATAGAAGGTGATAGTGATGGGAAATTTGGCAATGAACAAAGTAAAATGACTTAAGACTTAGGAAAAAAAAGTGGAGAAGAATTATGGTTAGCTTAATTAGAAAAATTTCACATGACCTCTCTCCTTAGAGTGTGTGTACCATGCAAGTTTTGAACTTCTTTCTTTCACAATTACCACTTCTTAGCTTTTATTGTGTGCCCCACTACACATTAGCTCGTTTAACTCATGCCATCTGTACACCATAGGCACCCCTACTGTATCCACTTATCAGTAATAAAGCTAGTCTTGGCTGATCAAGTTGACTCAGGTGAAATGTAATGGAACTCAGTTCAACCCTCGCTTAGTATCTCTCCCTAAACCATGTATTTCCTTTTTTTTTATATTCATCCTTTTCCTATGATTATTTTGTAATTATTTACATGAGGTTGAATAACAAATTTATGCAGATGAAGCCAGGGTCCGTGTGAGTGTCTGCTTTAACACTCTCATTTTTTCAGAACCAGCCTTTTCATTTAGTTTTGTGTTCTCTCAGGGTCACATGGGAACCAAAGCCTCAGGACAGCTCAAGCTGAGCAAGCCAGGGGCCTCCCATGGCCTGCCACATAGTGGTCCACCAGCTCTCCATCTCAGGGAGAGGACAGAGTTCAAAGAGTTAAGAATACAGAGTGTGGTCAGGCAGGAGAGCAAATAAGAGGCCTCCACCGTTCCAGGATTTTGCAACTCATTTATTTTTTCAGTTATTATTCATTATTTAGCTGATCCCTGATTTGCTCTTGTGTCTCTTCCCATTCATTTTTCTCTGGAATCCTGCTGGTTTAGAAAAGAATAGACTTTCCTGCGCCTTGAATTCTCTTTAATAGGCAAAAGAACATTCTATGCAATAGATGTATAAACTGGATGCTTTGAACCTGACCTGATTTGTTAAATGGTGAGGAATGGAAAATATCATCCCTTTTGATGTAGCTGACTGGGGAATATGACTCCATCCTTTGCCTTGACAGTGCTTCCAATACTTAGTATACATCATCTCAAATGAATGAACATGGTGGTAAACTAAGACTTTGTGTCTGGCACTGAGAATTATATTAATAGTTCTAAAATATGTGCCTTTTTATAGTCATTAATTCCTGAATGATACACAAAGCCATCTTCCTGTCCAGTACTAGCTGCCATTAACTTTACATGAGTAAGAATCTATGTGAACTTCATAGATGTGTTTATTTGGCAAATATTAAATGCATGTCTAGTAAGCACTAGGCTGTCATTGTAGTGGGAAGTGATAAAAAGTCAACATCCCTCTTGTTACAGTGTTTACATTCTGAAGAGGGAAGATGAGAAATAGTTATTCTACTAACACTTCCACTATTAATAATAAATTATAATGAAGCAAGGTGGATTAAGATCATAATAAATGCACTAAGGGCCATATCAGGATGGTATGATAGAATGAAACAAAGGCACAAAGACAGTACAAACTCTACAGTGCCTCAATTTGAGAGATTTTTTTCCTCCTTTCTAAAGTTGAATAAGAATGCTAATTAACTCTTTAGTTCTGAACAGTGCACTGGGGTTATTGGATTCACAGGTAAAATAAATGAATAGACATTTTGAAGTCAGCTGGATATTTTAAACTTAAAAGTTTAATTATGTTTCACGTAATTATATATTTTACAAAAGATTTGGACATTTATTCATAATTGTAAGAAAGCAAATTCTTGAAAATTATCCAAAATGAGGCTGTACTGTATTCATTAAAATCTATTTGGCATTTTCTGTATTAAAAAGAAAAAAAAAAGCAGTAAGAGTAACATGGATATGATTAAGGCTGTTATAATTCTGATACTGTGTTGTCCAGGGATGTTACTGATCCTGTGAAGTGGACATCAGTAATGTTGCTGAATGTTGAATATAGTGGATGCCTACCATCAATGCCTTTTGGAGGTTCAGTCATGTGACTGTCAATCATAATTTATTATGTAGAAACAGTTATGGAATTAACTGGGAGATGTTTAATAAAAACTTGCTTTTATTTTCTAAAGGCATACAAATATGTTTTAAAATTTTGTATCTATAAAACCATAATCTAAAACATACTACAATAACATATGGATTGAAATTTTAATAAGTATAGATTAGGTCCTTAAATTTGGTGAGAATTGAACCAATAATTTTTATAATTTCAAAAAGATAAAAAAATAAATAAAACTATACTGTATTTTGACTTGCTTGAATGATGGTAACAAATTCAAAGTTAATAGAAGGAATATGTATAACATATATATACTTT
>PVJX010009039.1:0-62759 GCA_004027295.1 Dolichotis patagonum | reverse complement strand
AGCATCTATTTTTTAAGTTCATGTAATGACTGCAACTCTGCCAATGAGGAGAACAAAGAAGAAAAAGTGGCTGCATAAATAAACATCCCAACATTGGCTCTGGACAAACCCAGGAGGAAGCAAACTGAGTAAATGACCTGATGGAAAGCAAACAGCTCGAGATGTCCCTCCTCTACCTGGCTCTGACTGTCCTAGGCTACCCTAGGCCTGCAGATCTGGAACTGACTTCTGTGGCCTTTGCATCACAGAAAACATCATCCCGAACCTGGAACCGAAGGGGGGATAACAAAAAACCACAGAACTCGCGCAATGATGCACTGAATCAAGGAGCCCAAGCTCAAGTTAGCTATTCGACTTGGGGTTACCCCAACGTCTTCCCAGGACACCGCCAGTTCAGCTCAACCCAGTCCCCCACCAGGGAGCTTTTACCTGGAAATGTGACCCAAGCAGCTGGATCCTAGATGAGAAGTGACGGGGAGGTAAGGACAGAGACACAGGCTGAGTCCTGATCTCCTGCCTGAGCAACGTCTGAGGACTTCAGAGAAGAGAAACCCCTGAAACCAGGAGAGACTCGCATAAAATGCCTCCTCCCCACCAGAAATCAGAGAAGCAGCCAGGGTCCAGTCCTTCATCCACTATCATGGCAGATGACACAGGCATTGGCTCTCCTAGGACCCAGCCTGGAGAGGGCACCTGGGCACTGTCCACCCTGCTTGCCAGACAGAGCACAGCAGACTGAAAGACAGTGACTGCAGCTTTTCCAGAGTGACAAAAGCCTTCGAGCCCCTCGGCCACCGCTAAGGGGAGAAGTGAGAAGCTGGACAGTCCCAGGGACCTAGCTGGGCCCCAGGTTTGAGTCATGTAACAATGACATGGGCAGAGGCAGCTCTACAAAGACCTCCCTCCAGCCTGGACATACCATGCATCTGGTCCCAGCCTGGACACAAAGCAGGTAAAAAAAATATGCCAGTCATGGCTCCTACCCAGCATGGTCCCTCTTCTCTAGCAACATAACATCCCGGTGTATACCACGCCCTTTCCGCGGGCCGAATATGTGCTCCCCGTAGCCACTTAACCTCTTGGTAACTCTGTGAACCTATTACCCGTTTCACAAACTGGAGAGCAAGACGCACACCCAGTCAGTGATGCAGGCTGGGAGGCTAATATGCGTGTGCCCGTCCCCGAAGCCCGGTCCTCTCCTACGAGGCTGAGAGCTTTGTACACCTGGTGGCTGGAAGACTGTGTGGTACAGGATAAGTGCTCAGAAAGTACCCTGCGTTTCTCTTTAGGCTGTGTCTACACTTCACAATAAGCTGGAAAATCTTGGCAGATCATTTAAGCTTTGTAAAACTTCTGCCAAGTCAGGATACGCAAGTAAATCTTGGCTGTGGGCTCTTGGCTATGGGAACCGAGTCAGATCTTTGATCTACCCGCCCAGAGCAGCATGTGTCACTCCTGCTTTGCCTTCAGCCGTGCCGTGTGATTCAGAGTCACATCCGTCTCCCAGTTAGGGTGTGTGCTACCCCAGTATCATCTCCAGGACTGGCATACAGGGAGTGCACAGTGGGTACTTCCAGGGAGAAAAGCTTAGTGACCAGCTGGCAGGCTGGCAAGGCCAAGGCATGATAGGAAAGCAGAGAGCCATGGAAGGATGGGGCCCCCGGAAGTGAGATTCCTGCCCTGACCAGACGGGCTCTGCATGTCCTCGAGTGTCCTTCAGGAGCCCTCCATGGGGTCAGGGCGGCATGGCTTCCTGGTTTGGCATCTTCAGCACAGACTACCCTGTCAGATCCTCAAAATGTTCCTTAGTCATTTTAAATATGGAAATTTTATCCCAAACAGAAGAAAATGCTCTGAAAAAAATTGTGTTTTGCCTTTCAAATGAGCAAAGAGTTTTGGAACTATGAAAGCAAACAAATTAGGGTAGAAGATCTCCAAATAATCACATAAACTCCAATTTCCTATGTTTTAACATAAACATCAAAATAATAAACTCAGGCATGTATGGGGAAGGAAAAAAAGCAGGCTGATGCCGTTGCATTCTTTAGAAGCTGAAACCTAAATGACTAAATTGGCAGTTTATTAACAGGAAAATTATGCTAAGTAGTTTCATGTTGATGTCAAGAATTTTATGCAGCAAGTTATGGCGCCGTACCCTGCGCGCTTCATTTGCATTTTCTCATTTAGCGAGAACAATGACTCCAAATGAGTGCAGCATGTTCACATTACACACCCAGGAACATTTGCACAGACAGAGGCATATCCTGATGCCACAGTGATTACGCCTTTTGTTCATTATGCACCAGCCTAGACTTAGGAGAAAGAGGGCAGATTAACTTCACTTCAGCCAGTAAGGAAAGGACCCAGGGCCAGAGCCCCTCAACTTCTCAAAGGCCAAACTGCCACAGCCCACGTGATTTTATTTCCAGGACCCGTTCACCTGGTTTGCTTTGGCTCAGAGGGAGCTGGGAGGTCCGTGATGGGTAAATAAACACCCACCCTGCATCACATCAGGGAAGGCCTTATGGAATCTTTCCCAACTGTATCATATCCAGAAAGAACGACGAGGTGACCTCTGTGCAGCTCACACGCTAAGCCTGGGCAGTCTGCTCTGCTCTCCGAGGCTAACCCTATGGACTGGACATTTCCCCGTCCCTGCTTTGTGCCGCTGACCTTTACTGAAATGCAGATTTACTGACCATCTGCCTGTGCTTAGTCTTCCACTAAGTGAAGAAGCAGAAGCAGGACTGTACCAATCCTTCAGGACCTTATGCACAAACTGGGGAAAGAATTCAAAGTACACAGCACTGTTAGAAACCCTGTGACAATGTACACACACATGCTGATAAAGTGCAGTCAAATGTCTGCTGTGGTTGGAATGCAGCCTCCAAAAACTCAGGAGTGAGCAACTCAAAACCCAAATTCATGTGACTATTGTTAATGGTACCCAGAGGTGGGCTCTGTGGAAGTAACTAGATGAGGTCATGAGGATGGGGGTCCCATGATGCCATGCATGACTTTATAAGAAGGGGAAGAGTGATTCAAGCTAGCACCCCTGCTCCCTCGCTCCATACTATGAAGTCTGCCATGTTAGAATGCAGAAAGAAGGCCCCCACCATGTGCCAAGCAGATGGCAATATCATGCTTTTATCATGCTTTCCTATCCTTAAGAATAAGGAGCCAACGGCCCTGAAGCAAGCATTGCTATAGCTGCTGGTTTCAAACAGAAGCCTAAAGAGAATTCTTTCTGTGGTCTGTTGGCCATTTCAGAGACATATTTTCTGAACAATTACAAATGTAATGAAATGTAATTTCATTACATTTGGAAATGTAATGGTCAATTCTTCAGAAAGAAATAGCAGGTGCTTGTGGCAGACTTTCGGCAGCCCGAAGGAGAGAGACCCTGGCACCTCAGAACCCGCACCATGAGGTTGACTCAGGATACCGGGAGAACAAGGAGTTCCTCCCCTCTCTGGAGGGCGGCTGTGATCCTGCCGGCGTGTGGGCTGAGAATCAGACATCTCATGTCGTCCTGCCCCACGTCCCGTGCCCCCCCTTTAGCAAGTGGGAGCCAGTTAACCACACATCTTGTGAAAAGATTGACTATGTTATTCAGTATGAGCTCCCTGTATGCAAAGATATGGACAACCATTTGGAAGAAAACAAGAGACAATGTGACAGATAGTGAAGATCTCTGGTTGTCTAGCTTTGAAATTTATGCTTTCTTATGTCCCGTTCTGTTCTGTTTTGTTGTGTTTAATTTTACCACCTTTTAAAATAAAAAAAATTTAATATAAAAAAATAATGAGCCAAATGAACCTAAGTTGCTTATAAATTATCTGGTCTTGGGTATTTTGTTATAGCAACAGAAAATATGCTGAAACAGTAACCTATATATGCAGTTAATTGGGCCATGGATGGATCATTAGAAGTAACTCTGGTCTTGGGTATTTTGTTATAGCAACAGAAAATGTGCTGAAACAGTAACCTATATGTGCAGTTAATCGGGCCATGGACTATGGATGGATCATTAGAAGTAACTCTTGTGTATTTAAGAAGGGATCAGAATGTAGTTCCTCTAACAAGGACACAGAAGGTCTTTCCAGATGCAAGATATCGCAGCACAAAAAGTGTCCACACAACAAGGAGCAGGGAATCAGGGGTAGAACATCAGGAAGTGTTGTGTTTGTTTCGTACAGGGCTCATTTTCTTCAAAAACTTCAGACTGTGACGTTTCTGAGGCCACCGAGATGGGCCTCAAACTGTGAACACAGAATTAGTGTGGCAGAAAATAATGCTGTGTGATCACCAAATCTCATCTGACATCCCTCCTTTCCTGGAATGTGGAAAACTGAACATCCACCCTCCACCCTCCCCCCAGCGTCAGGCAGGAGCAATCTGTGAACTAATACAGGGAGAAAGAGTAACTTTTGTCATTTAATTGCACTAAAGTTTTGAGGATTTTTGCCACTGTAGTAAACCTACTTTATCTCGACTAGGACACGGATGCTGCAAATCCTGATTTCATATGATGGCTACATCATTCCAAACATACTAATTTAAGGCCAGGCATGTGCCAGGCATGCTGTCAGGCATCAGAAGTACAGGAAGGAGTCAGAGAAACAGTGTCTCCCCCTTAAGGCTGTAGTCAAGTGGAAATCAACCATAAATATTAACTTCTAAGATTCACAGAATCAAATTCCGCTTTCTTAAAAAGGGACATTTAGACACAGCACTTCCTAAATTACTAAACTGGATAATTTCATCCAAACCAGAGTTTCATTCAGTCTAAGTATCTGTCCTTAGGCCAACAGCCAATCGGACTCTTGGCAAATCCCCTTGCTGGTTCCTGAAAGGCAGAGTCTTTCCGAGCCAGACCGGGCTCTTCAGGCAACAACATTCTGGCCTATAAAAGGTCTCTTCTGGCTCCGATCTATTGAACAAGCTCTGGAGGTTCATCATTACAGACAATTATCTAAAAGAGCCAAAAGAGCGATCCAAATGCCCATCAACAGGCGAACAGGTAAACAAACTGTGGTCCACCCACCCCACGGAACACTACTCAGCAACAGAAAGGGCCGATGGAGGTCCTCATGAGGCAGTAACTTCAGAAGATCAAAAGACACCCATAGTAGATACGCTTTTTTTCTTCAGGGCATTTTAGTTATTTTCTACAATCAAAACCCAGGAAATGTCCATCACAGCAGAAAGTCCCCTAGTGCCCCATCCCCAGTCCCACTCAACTGCAACAAACCTGGGCCAATCCCAATCTGCTTTCTGTGACCATAGAGTAGATTTGTCCTCTCTGGAATTTCAAACCAATAAAACCACATCTATGCACATGTTTTTGAGCATCATCCCTGTCATCATGGGTATCAGTAATTCATTCCTTTTATTGCTGAGTAGTCTTCCGTTGCATGCATCTCTCACAGTTTGTTTATCCATTCATCTGTTGATGGACATTTGGAACCTTCTGAAGTTTTAACTATTATGAATAAATCTGCTATAAATTTTCATGTAAAAGTTTTAAGGTACACATTTTCATTTCATTTGGATACATATCCAGGAGTGAAACCCATGGGTCTTAGTGTATTTGCAACTTTATAGGAAAATACCAAGCTGTTTTACAAAGTGGTTGTACCACTATACATACCCAACCAGGTCTGCAAGTTCCAGCTCTTCTACATCCTCAGGACTTAGCAGATTTTACTGTAGCCATCTAATGAACGTGTAAGGATATCTCTTTGTCAGTATTTATATTTTTATAGTAACTGATCATGTTTGCTATGGTTTGGGTCTTAAGTGTCCCCCAGAGACCCATTAAAGGCTTGGTCTCCAGCTGATGGTGCTTTTTGGAAATGGTGGAAATTTTAGGAAGCAAAGCCAGCTAGAGGAAGTGAATCACTGGGAGCGTACACTTGAAAGTGGTGTTTTTGTCCTCAGCTCTTTCTGCTTTCTGAGATAAACAGCCTTCTGGGCCAAATGTGCTGGCTACCATGATGTTCTGCCTCACCACTGGCCCCAAATGACCGAGCCAACCATGGGCTGAAACCCCTGAAATCATAAACCAAAATAAATCTTTTCTCCTGAAAGTTAATTTTAATAGGGTGATGGAAAGCTAATTAGCACAGTGTTGGACATCTTTTGTGTATGTTTACTGTCCACTCACATCCTCTGTGTGTGCAAAGTGTCATTTAAATCTTTTGTCCACTGTTATCATTTATATCTAGATGCCCCCCTAAAGCTTCATGTGCTCATAGGTCAGGCTTTGTGGAGGTGATTGGACCAAAGGGACATGATACTCATCAGTAGATTAATTCATTGAGAAGTTTATAGCTAAGTGTGATTTGGGAGGTGAAGCCTGGGTGGAGGAAGTGGTCACTGGGGGAATGGCTTGGAAAGATCTATCTCCCCCACTTTGTCCCTCTCTCTCCTTCTGGCACTATGTCATAAGCTCTTTCTCTTTGCCACATCCCTCTGTCATGTTGCCTTGCCTTGGAACTTGGCAGCTTGTGGACTGAAACCTCCACAGACTGTTAGCTAAAATAAACCTTTGTTCTTTTAACTGGTGGGTATTGAGCACTGTGTCTCACTCACAAGAAAGTAACTAAGGTGTCTATTTTTTAATGGGGTCACTTATCTTTATATCATTGAATTGTGGGCAATCTTCATATATTCTGAATACAAGATCTTGTTAAAATACATATTGAAAATATTTTCTGTCATTCTCTGGCTTGTTCATTCCATTAACAAGATCTTTAAAAGAGCATTTGATGGAATCAAATTTTGTCTTTTTCCAGTTCCTCCTTTTTGTGTCTTTAGGATGTTTACCTATCCCAAATTCATGATGATTTCTTCTATTTTTTTCCAGGAGGTTTTATACTTTTAGCATTTACATTTAGGTTTATGGCCCAGTTGAATTAATTTTTGTGTAGGACATGAGGTAATGATGAGTTTCATTTTTTTTCCATATGAGCATCCAGCTGTTCCAGCACAATTCATTGGAAAGATTATCCTTTCTCCACCAAATTACCTTGGCATCTTTATTGAAAATCAATTGACCGCATAGATGACAGTCTATTCCTAGGTTCTTTTCTGTTCCATTGATTTGTATGTCTATATTTATGCCAATATCACACCACCTTGCTTACTGTAGCTTTACAGTTAGTTTTATAATCATGTAGGGTAAGCCCTTAGATATGTTCTCTTTTTAAACTGTTCTAGCTATTCTTGGTCCTTTCTGTTTTATATAAAATTTAGAATAGCATGTTAAGAAGATATTTGGAAATGCAATAAATTTCACTGTGTTGATTTTGCCAGGAAAAAAAAAAGCTCAAACTAGATCGAGATGAAAACTCAGAAGCAAGCTGCAGGTTGGTTAGTTCGGTGCAGTGGTGGGGAAAATGGCCTATTACTGAGCTGCAGCGTTACTCCATCAGTAAATGACTGTCCTACACAGAGATGTGTGCTCCTCGAGCCTCCCACTCCTCAGATCGCTGACTTGTTTTGTTTGGGAGAAGAATATTTTTCAGACACACATCATGATTTTAAATTGTTAACCATAGAAACAATCAACCTTCCAAGTCCCGCCTGCACTTCTCTAGTCTTACCAAATTCTGGCTCACAGCCTGGGG
The DNA here is from genome assembly GCA_004027295.1 of Dolichotis patagonum. Lineage (NCBI taxonomy): Eukaryota > Metazoa > Chordata > Mammalia > Rodentia > Caviidae > Dolichotis > Dolichotis patagonum. Next base: position 55,125 of record PVJX010009039.1, on the reverse strand, counting down.
TTACCAGCTGGAGTCTTCTCAGCTCTGGGTGAGGTGGCCTTGACCACACACTGGCACCCACAGGAGTGCGCAGAGTGATAATGAAACACGGTGATGAACGTGGCAATTGGGAAGAGGATGGAGCTCTCCGCCGATGTGAGAGACGGTTATTAATAGCACCCTGGGTGAGATTTGAGAGGTGTGTGGGTGTATGAAACTGGAGCTGTCTTCATGACTCCAACACTTTAGTCACTCATGTGAACAGGGCACTTTGCTTTCTGCAGGGCCTCAGGCGGACTCCCATTTGCTGACACTAGGAGACCAACTCAGGGCAAAACAACAGAGCAGGTCTGGATCAGGAATTTGGTCAACACCCATGTCGTTCTGGAGACAGACTTTAAAGGATAATCACATTCCATCATCCTTCTCCGTGGTCTTGTTCTTACGCCCAGAGTCCAGACCAATTCAGGTACGTACAATGTTATCATCAGATGATTCCTATTACATTTACCTTCTGCAGAATGCTAAGCAATTCTGCTTACGATTAGCTGAGGAACTACCAAGGGGAGACTATGGTTATCACATCCATGCAAAACTTATACTCATATAAGCAACCGGTGTCCCTAAACCTGGCCTCTGAGCCTGAGCCCATCTCACCCATGTACACAAGAAGAGTCAGGCTAAAAAGTGAGTGGATGACTCGTCTCAGCCATGCCAATTCTTACCGAGATCCTGGGCACCGGGTATGCCATGGCTGGTGCTGGGGGACGGCATCCACCCCAGCACACAGCACAGCTGACGGCCCCTGGGAGTACTGCTCCTAGAAAAGGGTGTCTTGAAGCTGGTGAATCTCCCGCCCCTAGAGAAGGGCAGCATCTCCACCCACGTCTTCATGGGAGCTTTACCCCACCGCAGCACCGCTGTCCTCACTGTGTTCCAGGAAACGTCACAGCCACCGAAGTTATCCCGATCTCCTGTGTCTAACGAATCAGTCAAAACATGAAAAAGGTTTGCTTTCATTTTATTTTATGTGACCCTCGGGGTATTTTTGAGGGGATCCTTTGAGTCGTGGGGCTTAATACATTTTGGTGTTGTGTGTGCTGAAATAATATGGGACACTCAGAAGAAGCAAAGCAGTTAGCTGACTCTGACTAGAGTTCCTTGGGCAGGAAGAGGACCCCAGCAGGATAATACACAATCAGCCGCAAAAAGAGGTTTGAAGGGATTCAACTTGTAAAACTAATCAGACTTCAAATAATGAAAATAAAACCAGCTTGAACGGTTTTCTTTCTTTTACCTTCATCCTTTGCTGAATGAAATTAAGAAAGGCATATCACACTTCATGGGCAAGATAAAGCACTGTTTCATGTGAAAGCAGTTTCATTTTTTCAAAACCTGAAGCATCCCTACATTAGTGTTTGAATTATGCCTGGGCTGCAAATCAAAGCCAGTGGCATATAGGTAAGTTAACTGTGTCTTCCAAAGTCAGGTGGCAGGTGGGGATCCATCATTTTATTCTCACTGATGCCTACATGACACAAACCACGTCCCACACTGAGAGCTGACTCTGTCCCAAACAAAGAGAAGATGCAGGACCCAAAGAGCCATCGTCTTTCAGAAGTAGCAGGATAGAAAATGAAATGGGAAAACTCTAACAAGCAGCAGCCTTTGTAACAACAGAAAGCATTTTAATGACTAGAAGGAGATTTGGTTTGATGCTAATGGAGGTGGAAAGGCACTGGTACTTACTGACGGGCTGAGGAATTGTAGCAGATAGGCAAGAACATGCTAAGGATGGAAGAGAGGAAGAAAAGGGAGACAGGAAAACCACCAGGACTTCCTCTTCCATCACTGAAGAAGTCACTTAGCTGGAGCTGGAGCTGGAGCTGGAGCTGCACAGTTAAAACCTCCTGAAGAGATGAAGAGACAACATCAACACTTCCCCAGACCCGGGAAGACGTGGGGAGCAGTCACCAAGGCCTGTGTTGTGAGGTGAGCTATGAAGACACAATCTGATGGCCGATCTCTTCAAGGACACAGGGACTGGGAAAGCCTCCCATTAAGGTTAGGGAGGGCTGAAGAGCCTTGACTGGGCCAGGTAAGTAAAGATACGGCCAATATCTTAGCTGGTAAGGCCAAGAAGAAGGCTGAAAAGCAGGATATCAACCTCTTCCGCAAAGCTGGACCTGGGGCCATTTTGTATGCTACTTAGAAATCAGAGTCATCCAGATTTAGAAAGCTGATATAAGCCTTTGGGTCACAGCATAAGACAATGAGGCTGGGGACAGTTAGAGGATTCCAGGACACAGCACTAGGGAAGCTGAGAGGACAGGAACAGATCCTGGCCCGGAGAACTCACCTTCACTCCTTAAAGCCCCTAGGAACTAGGGGGCAGCAGGTAATGGATGGGAAAGAGGAGACTGGGAGGTGAAAAGGGGCCAAAGTAGGGATGGTGGTGGCCTTGATCAGGGACATTCCGTCACAGCCTGATGGATGGGCTTGGAGAAGATGACAGTCCAGCCTGCCCAGGGAGAGCTGCACCTCTAGTCGCTACCCAAGTTTGCACTGTTTCCAGCCTGACAGCTGTATTTTGAGACAGGACAGTGACCAAAAAGAGGAGTCATTACTAACACGTAGCACACTAATGAGCGCTCGGCAAAAAACTGCTGTGTAGCAATAGCTAACACTATTTAAAGATCAGGCTGGGAAATCGAGGAGTCAAACTCGTCCAGGTGCAGATCAGCATCTCCAAAGTCGGAATACCCAGAGGTCTGTGCATCTCAATCAAGGCAGCGCCCCAGGAAACCTCCCCAGGGGGACTCACTCTGCCCTGGGGTTTGGGGACGAGGTGCTGGGCTAAGTAAGCTGTCTCCAGCTTCATCACAGGAAGCAGGACTTCATGTTCCCTAAGCAAGATGCCCCAGGAGGGAGGAACAGGACTGGCAAGCGAGAAACAGAAAGAGGACAGGGCTCCTTGAACAGGAAAACGTGTTCTAAGTGGAGCACACTGTGTGGCGTATGACTGTCCTGCCTATGGCAAGTTTCCCTCTAGGAATGACAACATGGTATGAAGTGACTTAGAGACACGATGGTCTGTAACCAGACTAGATGACTAGGAGACAAACAGGAGGGACAATGTCATATAATGCCCTTTAACTGCAAGCAGTGTGTATCAGGAAGGAAGAAAGGGCAACAGAAAAACAGAAGAAAAGGAAAGAAAAGGTAAAAAAAAAAAAAAGAAAGAAAGAGGGATTTCTCAGGACAGAGTGTCTCTCAGAGAACCGAAGACAGAGAAAAGCAAGGAGATGGGAAAGGGGAACCCCTGGAAGCAGGAACTGCCTTCCCGGGTGACATGCGCTCAAAAGCCGTCTCCTCACAGCACAGCGCTCAGGAAAATCCACTTGAGATTCGGAATCTAGGGAATGATGTCTGATAGCTCAGCCATGTGCAAAAGCCATGAACAACAGCTCCTGGAATGAGGAAGGGACAGTTCCCAAAGGCAGCAGGGGTACTCTTACCAGCAAAAGGAAGGAGATGCCAAGTAGCTGGAATAAAAAACTTCAACACATGTGAACATACTGGCTGCCTGTCACAGGCATGCCAGCAGATCAGTGAGCACAGACATGCACACTTGCACATGCACGCACAATATGCACACATGCACACACACATCGTGCATGTGCACACACATACACACATACACACATACACACGCCTGTTCAGACAGCCCTATAATTTAAGGGCTTAGAACCCCCACTGTCAAGGTTTGAATCTGGCTTTAACTCATGCAGGACACTGGGAGGGCTACTTGAACTCTGCATAATTGTTCCTTCATTTCTAAAACAAGGACAAAAACCTCCATTAAAAGTTGCAGGGAGGATTAACTAAAAAGCACATATGAAGTTTTAGCACAGTTTCTGGCTCCCCATAATTGCCAAATTGGGTGCCCAGGAAGTGTTAACTGTGGAACTTTTCCACACATGCTTTTTGAAATTCACCCACCTAACATTATCATCTCAACCCCTCTCTAAAGGAAAGAGCCCCAAGTCATTTCTAGTTACTGCATCCAACTTTAAACCCAAGATCTCTGGGTAACATTCATTCCTCCCACCTCAATATTCTCCTACCTACAGACTAAATGGTAAATTTACCCACCACCAACACACCCTACTAAATGAAGGGAGAAGGAAAGAAGGAGAATTTCAAGATTATACGGTTCAGAAAGCAAGGACAGAGTCCCACCCTCCGTCTGTCCACACCCATCCCTCAGTCCAGAGAGGCAGACGCCAGATTCCAGAGAGACCTGGATTTAGAAGATAGTGTTTCAAAAACAGAAGGGGCAAGCTCAGTGGGCACATCCCTAAACATGCCACACATGAGTGGCTCCCATGTTGGCCTCACCAGTCAAGCTTTGCACAAGTGCTGAGTTCCATGGCTTTGGAACTCATGGCCAGCTGGTCATCTGGGGTGCCACTTGTCCACTTATGACTAGTAAACAGATTTGGATAGCGCAAGCCTGAACAAAGTTAAAGTAAGGGAAGCCTGCCCAGAGCAGTCTTTCTCAGGATTGTGTTCCCTTTACACAAGCAGGTTGAAATCTGTCTTCATGAGCCCAAAGACCAGGTATGAAATTGTTACGGAAAGATAAAACTGTGTCCACTTCTTATTCCTAGGGCAGTGGCTAAAGAGTTCCAAAAAACTCAGCTGTGCTCTTCTTACCAAGATGCTCTGTCCTCCAAGGCCTCAGTCCAGTAGTCACACAGAGCAGGCATGGGGTAGGATAACCCAGCATCCCTTACCCAGCTGCACCACCTGATTCCACACCAGCCGAGGGAACTCCAGACAGCCATTTCTGGACATTGGTTGTCCAGAAAAGGACACAAGTATCTTTTGTCACAGATTGACACAAGCTGCTGGATGCCTTCTGGAGGAAGTATGGCCACGCCCAGATGGCTTCCTAAAAACACAACGTATTTGTGACGCAAACAGCCATGGAGGAGAGGCGTGCAAGTCAACTGACACGTTTGAGCCTCCCCTTCTCTTTGAGATGATTTTTAGATTTCATCTTGGCTCGAGAGACCAGCCCATCTGTCCAGCTTCTGGAGAAATCAGAGAACACAGGAGCATTTGAAAGACAAAAAAATGAAACAAACAGAGAGAAATGACACCAAGAAAGAGTTACTTAATGCCTTCGAGGTGTCGGAAGGAAAAAGAGATAAGACATGGGCCCTGGGGAGTGGGCGTGCAGACCCTGGGCCTAACTGGAACAGGTTAGGGCCAGAGGGCTGGGCTGCTCTGACTCCAGCTTGCTTCATGACTCCCAGCAGTCGGGGTTGGGAGACCAGAGAGCTGGCCTGCTGACCTTTGCAGCAGAGAGAAAGGGCAGACAATGGGCACAATCTAAGGTGGGCATGTCTTTCAGATACCCTGGGAAGGAGGAGATCAAATCTTCTGTGGCCATGGAACCTCCAATAACAGCCCAGTTATATTTCAGCCCACTCAGGTTTGGGCTTGATGATCTCTGACTTGAAAGCAGGGTTGCTCACAAACAAGTCATCCATCTATCCTCTAGCAGAGATGCAAACACCATCTTCATCGGTCCACACAGCATCCTATAGAATCATCTTAAAATGAGAACAGTAAACAGACAGGTCAACACCCCCAGGCCACACACCAGTTAAACACATAATCAGCCTGATGATACCTAGTATAGGTCTCTCGTCACACAGCATCCAAAATGGAATATTTCTGAGAGAGTTGATGGGCTAGAATCTGACGTATGCTGTTACGGTTTAGATCTGGAATGCCTCCCCAAAGACCAACATGCTCAGACAGAACTTTTGGAAGGTGACTGCACCATAGAGGTGCTCTTCCCCTCAGAAGATGGGTCCACTGATGAGTGCAGAGCTAGATGGAGCATTAGGAAGTGAGGCCTGGTGGGAAGAGGCAGGTTGCTGGAGGTGTAATCTAGCAGGGTGCATTTCCCTCCCAGCTCTCTCAGCTTCCCTTCTTTTTTGACTTCTGACAACCATGATATGAGCTGCTTTCCCCCTCCACCCAGGCCCCTCTGGGATGCCATTTCTGCCTGGGAGCCAGCATACCACGAATGGAAACTTCTGCAGCTGTGAGCCAAAATAAACCTCTCCTCATCTGAGTTTTGGGTGTCCAGTGTTGTGATTCAGCAGTGAGAAAGTGACTTAAAACACATATGCAGGAGTTAAAACCAGACAGGGAAGTCAGAGCTTGGCTAGGGTGGGGGGTTTATACTGCCTCTTAAGAGAAGCAAAAGAAAAAAGAGAAAAAGAGGCCAAGCAAGGCACAGGGATTGCTGGTGAGGGTGGACAGCCATTGAGTCACAGAGTATCAGCCAAAGGGTGTAGGGAGCGGCTCACACAGAGAGGAAGTAGACGGGCTCTAACTGAAGAGGGTTTGACAGCCGTCTGTTAAATGTGCTCAGAGACGCCGGGGATTTAACTCAGTGGCATAAGCACCTGCCTGCTAAGCATGAGGTCTTGAGTTCAATCCCCGGTACAAAAAAAAAACCTGCTCAGAGATGTGCTCCGGGCAGCATTTTCTATTTATTTCTAAAGCTGCTGTTCCTTCTTCACTGTGAGACAGTAGCCACTCTAGAGCTTCTCCCAGCCGGTCTCCACAGCACAGGAGAGACTCAAAGCCAGGCACCATCTGATAAGCAGCCCCACCTCCACCTGGCAGTGGTGCTGAGTGAGCCCACCTGTCCGCTCCTCCCCGAGCACCTGATGTTGGACCCCGAGTCCCTCCAAAGCCAGGCGCCACTACACAGTATGCAGCAGTCTCGTGGGGCAGGGAAGCCACTGCCACAGTGTCTACAGCCCCCTTGAACATGACTGTTAGAGTGAGAGGCAGAGGATGGGTCACTGTCAAGGCTGCCAGCTGGGACATGTGCCCTGACAGCTGCTAGACCTGCAGCCTGGGCTCAGGGGAAGCTGGCCTTCACAGGGCAATGCCACCGTCAGAGACGTGAGACCTCCCAGCAGAAGAGCACTGGGCAGATCCAGGGGGCTACAAGGGGACTCCTTTTTTGCTCCCTGCACACCTCTGATGCTCATCTCCAAGGCTCCTTTAATCTCCCCTTCACATCTGTGTTCGGACCCCAAGAAGAGGGCAAGAAACTTCGAGAAGATTCATCCATCAGCAGACTGTTCTCCCACTCCTGCCAGCAAAACCTGCCCCCTCGGCAGCGCTGAGGCATCCCTTGCACAGCCTGAGCTCTTTTCCTTGCTTGCTTAGGATCAGCCCCTCACTCCGTGCTGCCTGCTCAGCTACAGAGGCTGTGCTTTACCCAAATGGTGCTCTTTTCGTCCCCATGGCCCACAGCCCAGGGGTCGGTGAACGTTCCATCCCCACCTCCACTCAGATCGCTGTGCAGGAGGAGCACTCAAGCTGCCTCAGAAGAATGGCCAGATCCACAGGGCTCCAGAGCAGACTGATGAAGGTGGCTCTGACTTTTCAGCCTGTGTCACTGGTGGAGTTTACCACCTGGCCCTGCATTCCATGTGTGGCTTCTCTATGTTCAAGTGTTTAATTTCATTGCTTCCCAGACAGCTCAGCTCTGCCTACCATAGTGCCCAGGCACACGAGAGATTCTCAGACACGCCCTGCATTAACAAATGCATGTGTGGATAACCTATACACGTCCTTAGGGCTTTTTCCCTCAAGAAGTCTCTGAGGTTGGTATAATTTCTGAACGTCTGTATGTCATAATCAGACATTCTGTTGTAGAAAACCAGCTTCATTGTTCGTATCTCTCCAATCTGGCTCCCATAGTGTGTAATTTATTCTTTATGATAGCATGATGGTATATAGGACTTTTCTTTTGCATTCTTGAAATCTAAAAAGGTTGCCAGACCACCAGACCCTACTGGTTAACCCTAGCACTGCTGAAGGTGATACATCTTGTGATGTTCATAAATGCACGCACAAACACAAACCTATGAAGTACTCTTGCCAAAAATGCTGAACCCGAATCAAAGTTCTAAGCTGACTTCCGTTTGGAGGACAGAAGAGCAAATTAAAGGACACCACTGGGAAGCTGACGGACAAATCCAGGTGGTGGACATTTTGTGAAATGACTCAGTTTATAAAAATGACAAAAATAGAAATACAATGGTAGTGTGCCCTACATTGAAAGAGATTTTAGAAAAATTACAACTCCTTTCTTTATCTATCAGCACATAACAAATTACCCCAAAATGTAGTGGCTTAAAACAACAATGAAACTACGATCTCACAATTTCTGTGGGCCAAGAATTCAGAGATAGGTTAGCGGGGTGGTTGCGGTCCAGCTCTTTCATGAAGTTGTAGTGAAGGTGTGAGCTATGGGTATTCAGATTCCCCCAAAGATTGATGAGTGTTAGGACACTCTTCTAGGTGGACTCTCTCTCATGACTGGTGAGCTGATAGTGATTGATGGCAGGAGTCTTCAGTGTCTCCCAAAGTGGACTTTTCCATGGACTGCTTGAATGTCCTGGGCATGAGCAACTGGTTCTCTCACCAAAGACCATGAGGTGGGAAAACCAACAGCTTGGGTGACCCAGCCTTGGAACTCATGCGATCATCTTATTTCTGACCCATTCTTTGTTAAGAGCAAGTCACTAAATCTAGCCTACATTTTGGAGAGTACGTTTAGTCTTCATTGTTTGAAAGGAGGAATTTTTTTTAAGACTATGAGCACATATTGTAAAACCACCAAAGAAATCACACATATGGATTCTGGTTGCATGGTAACAAAGACAAACCAATTGTAAAGGCATTTTGCAAACAGTCATATAAGATTGGGTGTGTTCAGTGTGGTATAGCCATAGTCTTTCTTTGTAACATTCAGGAAAACTGTATTATGGCTCAGTATTATTCCAAATATAATAATTGATAATTATATACCAAATAATTATATTTGCTATGATAGTAGTATTTACATATGAGGAAAACCCCCACATTTTTAGGGATGTATACCAGATCTATAGAAGGTATAATATGATATATGAGATTTGATTTAAAACACATCAGTAAAAATTAAAACAAAAGGAAAAAAATGAAAGAAGAAAAAGAAAGAAAAAAAGGGGATAGAAAGAGCAACTTGGGAACATTTCAATGACCTATCTGGTGATAGGCACATGGGGAGGGGAGACTTACTGTACTTTCTTCTATGTTTGAATTTTTCATCCTAAAACTGTTTTCAAAAGTGGTGAGGCTGTAGCCAGACACTGATTTCATTTCACTACTGTGCCTGGGGCATGACAGTCCCTTTCAATGTCCATACCCACGTCTTCTCTCAGTTTGCTGTTTTCTTCTACCATACCTTGATTTCTTGTATTTCATCTGCTCTGCTCTTGCTCTAAGGGCCCTAGTTCCCTGGGTGTCAAGATTTCTACCCTTGGCCTTCATGTCTGTCACTGTAGTCCTCACAGACCCTGCATTCAAGGAAAGTGACCTTCACACTTGCTAATTACCTTCATAGATAACCAGTGTGGGGGGCCTGTTGGTTTCATATGAAGAAGGGCCCCTCATGACCTCCTTCTTTCCTAATATGCCTCACACTATGAAAGAAAAGTCTCTCTTCACAAATACCCTTCAGAATGCGACTCCTGGCAAAGCCCAGAAACGCCTCACCCATCCCATAGTCAATGTGCGTTTAGAAAGAAAAGGCCACAGTGTATTCCACATTAGATTGTTTTTCTTTCTGTCATTTTCTTTACCAAAATACATGTCTTTCTCTGTATTACCTGTGCTTTATTTTTCCAGAGCGTTACACGTGCTGGGAAAGCACTCCGCCACTGAGCTACATACAAATCCTTAACTTTGGCCATTTCAAAGCTGTTTCTGAGTCACATTCCATAGGTTGATTATCCTTTATCAGACTTTCTTGGAGCAAGCAGTGATTCAGATTTCAGATGGTTTTCGAATTTTGGAAAACTTACATATACATAAGAAGATATTTTGGGGACCAAACCCAAGTCTAAACATGAAATTCATTTGCATTCCACATATGTCTTATGCACATAGCCTGAAGAGAATTCTACACAATTTTAAAACAATTTTGTGCATGAAACAGATGTGGAATCTTCTACTTGTGGTGTTATGTTGATGCTCAAAATTTTCAAATTTGGGGGCTTTTGGAATCAGAGGGGCTCAACAGGTATCAACAAGCACGTGAGGATTTCTTTGCAACCATGGCAGTAAGAAGGCCATCGGTGGCAGCGTGCTAGCTCAGAAGTAAGATGGGGCCTTGATAAAGACTCACCTCTATCTCTTCACCACAGTGTGGACTTTATTTGAAAACTCCACAATTTGTAATGTCTTAAAGATCAGGGCAGTATTTCCTGAAGACTTGCCCTAGTGCTTCAGCTTTCCTGAAAGAGGAAGAGAATAAACAAAGATGAATCACCTGGAATCACTTCTCCACCACCAATTATTTGACTTTGCCAGACAGGTCCACGGCCTTTGTGGTGCAAATACACAGAAAAACAAGTGGTGGGAGGAACTGCCTGCCTTCTACACTCTACCAGCCCTGACCTTCATGCCTTCAGGCGCCAAGAGGACAGGACTGTACAGCGTTTGGAGAGGACCAGGAACCAACTGCACAGGGCCTACATTCCATGCCAAGGAGTCCTGTACAGGGCCTCACCCTTTGAGAAAGGGAAACTATCAGGGCTACACTCAGTTATATTCTAGAAAAATATTGTGACCTTTAGTGTAGAGAGAAGAATTGGAGGAAGCAAGACTAAATGCAAGAAGGCCTCTTAGGAGATTGTTTACTGAGTTCAGGGCACCAGTGATTACTTTGATTCCAGCAGGGTTCACACGCGTGGGGAGTGGCTGAGGGGGCTAAAGCAAGGCCAGCCCGAGAACACAGAACACACAAGGCGAGTCAGATAAACGTGTTGTTAGGCAGGCCCTCTCTCCCATTAGGAGAGGGGTATCACCTGTCATCAACCTCGTGCTGAGTGTATAAACAAATGCACTGCAGTCATTGGGCAGGTCCTTTTCTGCCATTAGGAGAGAGGGCTCCACCGGCCCTCTGCTTTCAGCATCCTACACTTGTCTGCATCCTCCACCATCCTCCCCCTGGGAATTTCAAGGGCTGCACTGTGCGAGGCACATATGCACAAGTCATTCTAAGTTTCTCTGGACCACAGCCTCTGACAGAAGGACCAGGACACATACAACTCCCCCAAACCTTCCCATCCTGTTTCCCCTCATCTTCCATCGAAACAACAGTGGAGCAAGAGCGAAAGTTAAACAACAACTTGAATCTGCTGATCTGGAAAAACTAAACTATTTTTGTAACCCTGGTGCTTTGGTTATCCATCATATATTCTTGGAGAGCCTTCTCGCTACCCACAGCACCACCATCCAAACACGAGGTGCCAGAGGTCGCTGAATGCTAGAAAGGGCAGGAAAGTGCTGAAGAGGGCAGGGAGCCAGGCTAAGGCGTTTGTTCTGTTTGTTCTTCCTCATCCTGCAGACCAGTCCTTACCTTATCTGCAACTTGTTTATATCTAACCTGCGGCTTGGCTCCCGGGGAGTAACAGAAAATACATTTGCAGACGGACACCAGTCTTGTCAGTGTTGATCACAGATCCAAACAAGTGAGAGGCTGACTGTAGGGGAAGTCAGGATGCTACCATGGAGAACACGGGGGTTTCACTGTGCATAGGAGGGAGGGTGGGCCACCCTAGGAGCCTTCCTCAGCAGGGTCTGCATTTCTCCAGGCTTAGAATAACCAGACGACTCTTAGGAGGGCTCACCCTGTCTCTGCTTCCCCTATCATCAGCATGCCAGCCAGGCTGCCCTCACCGGGGGCTCCTGCGAAGCTAGAAGTAAGTAAAAACCATCAAGATCCCTTCCCAGCCTCTTCGCTCTTTTCTCCCTCCCACCTTCTCTCCCTCACACAGGCCCAGAGCACAGACGCTTATTGGATTACAGGCTTCCTAATTAGATTTCCTTGGAGTTTTCTCTTTGAAGAGTTCAGCAGCCTGAACTGTGAACTTACTGGGGCTTGCTTATTTCCTATAAGAGCATCTGGTATCCCAGACCTCGGCCTCTACTTGTGAAGGGCACGGCAGAGGTGAGCTGAGCCTCTCCTCTCTCCTCCTGTGCCCTGGACACATGTGTTTCCTCAGGGGTGAGGGTGGGTCACACGAATGCGCCTATGGCCTTGAATAGGCTTCACCTTCCCTTCTCTATGCTCGGCCATGGTGGTGGAGATTAGAGCTGCTGTCTTTCTGCCCCAAAGGACCTACTTTGCTTCTCTAGGTGGGGTGGGCCCCCATGCTGTCTTGCACCTGTCCGTTCCCTCCTACCTTCTTTCTTCTTAGGCAGGGAATGCACTTGTCCAAAAGATGTGCTCAGGTGGAGTTGGGAGAGGAAAGGAAGGATTTGGCCAATGAAAGAAGGAAGTGACCATAATGGGGACAGCCGAAAGACCCCAGAGTGGCAGGTGTGGTATACAGGAGTCGCAGATACCATCCCCGGCCACCCATGACAAACAGAAGCTTGGTTGGGGGCCCATTGTTCCTGCCCACCTTCCTCCTCACTCCTGCCCTGCTCCTTCCATCCAGGACTCCATGGGGAATTTCAGGGGGGCCACAGCAGCCCCAGGGATGGAAGGAGTTGCTGCCGTGGGCATCATGAGGTTGGTGTTCATTGATCGGCTGCCTTTAGCCAGCACCACCACAGGGAAGAGGCAGCTGTGCCCTCAGAACCCGCAGCTGCCAGGCAACAGCACGACTGATCAGCGGCCCACAAAGCACCTGCCATTTTTACTGTGCGCCAAACCCAGCTTCCTATTAGACTGGACTCTCAGGTACAGAGAACTCTAACCCGGAGGGAGACCTATAAATGATCGCACGCTGTGTCATCCAAAAATCTGCCACACAGAGTTTAAGAAACCAATGAAGCCTTTGATTTTTTTTTTTTAAATGTTCGGTGGTTTTGTGATGGAGCAGGCCTGGGCTCCCCGTGGAACCGAGCCTGCTGGCGGGCACTGGGGAGCGAGGGAGTGAGTAAGCCAGTGGTAAGTGAAGAACAGCTACAAAGGCAACCTCACCACCAGCAGGGAATGGAAGTTCCACTCAACTGTGACTTTAGGAAAATCTCCTCGTCTACCTAGCCCAATCAGAAAAGAAGCTAAACCCAAACGTCACCCACCCTGGCAAGAGAATTTCTGAGAAGCGCAGAAATTATGTGGTTGGCTCTTTCTCCATCACAGCCATCCTACGATCTAACCTGGGAGCCTTTCTCAGTCTTCCAGGTGCCCAGAGAAAGGCAGCGGCCCTCGGGAAGAACTGTCACCACCAACTGAGCGCAGGGTGGCCAGAAAGACCACACACACTGTGCCGGGCATAATGCTAAACACCCTCTATGCACGATCTCTCTTAATATATCACCTCCTTTCATCCACATAAACACGCCTTTCTGCTGTGACAAAGGTACACTAATTATCTCCATTTTCTGAATGAGGAAACCGAGACTCGGAGGGCATTCAGTCCGCCATAGAGCATTCAGCTAGTAAAAAATGGAACTGAGGTCTGAGGCACAGAGCTGCCCCCCCCCTTTCTTTTCTTTCTTCCTGGTACCAAAGGTCTTTGTGTTACCAGCAGCTGAGTTAGTTAGAAATACTATAGGCAGTGAGACAGGGCTAGGTCCTCCAAGGAGCCAGTGCAGAAGCCCAGATACCTTGCAACTGTGGAGAGACAGACACCTCCTTCTGGGGGTCAGGCCTCAAGACAAAAGATCAAACAAATGCACCCACATCCTAAGGACTGATATTCCAAATTGGTCTCTATCACCCTGAGGAACTCAGGAGTCACCATCCCAACCCACTAATGAAAGTCACTGCTCTCTAAGAATCCCCACTTTCTACGTGACTTGCTTCCCAATTTGTCCCCAATTTAATCAGTTTTACCTGAACATTTAATCTTATTGGTTAACCATAGGTCTGTCCCACCTTATGCCCATCTGCCTTGTGAGTTCCCAGTTTTCCCCACCTTAGACCCATCTCACCCCATGATTTTACTCTATAAAAAGTACCTAGAAACCCACTCAGGACTCCTTCTGTCTCTCTCAGACAGAAACTTTCTTTCTCTCAATAAATATATTCTGCTCTTAACCTCCATAGTTCCTAAAATTCATTCTTTGACTTTAGAGAACACGAACTTGTACCAGACCTATTGTAGGCTGGGAATTTCATTCCCCTATGTCATTTGTACTTAGCTATATCCCCAATTCTTTTTTAATTTTTTACTTTGAGACAGAGTCTCACTAAGTCACTTATCTGGGCTGGGCTTGAAATTTTGATCTCAGAAGTGCTGGCATTATAGGTATTTGTCACCATGCCCAGCTCTTAACCACACAATGCCTTCTAAAGGAGAAAGAGACTTGTTTCAGTCTGTTTCTACCTGGGATTGACACCTCTCCAGACTCCAAAGGTAGGAGAGGCATTCTCTCCTAGAAGCTTATGACTAAAGACCTCCCTACCTGGCATTTAATCCATAATGCAAGCCAGACTCATTTTGTTAATGCCTTGATCTTGATATTAAAATACATGTGACACTCTAACCTGTGTCCTCAGTCTGGCCCAGACAGTGTGCCAACCTGCCCCATTCCGCCCGCCCCAACCCTACCACAAGCCATGCAGTGTTCACCTGCTGATTGAAATAATGCAATTAGGGATATAGAAAATCCATTCCACATGGTGCCATCTGCATTCTCTTCTGACAACTAATTTGATTGGCTCTCTGTAATCAATAAAGCACTCACACGACAGCCGGGTAATTCAACTCAATTTTTCCTACACCATTTGTAAGTGAAAAACACCTTTGGCTTGCTCCTGCTAGTGCCCAGAGCCAGGTAGGAAGGCTCTAAGAAAATGCACTTATGAAACATAGACTGAACTCAAGATAAGTCGGGGCTGGATTGATGAGGTGGTCGCCCACATTGGGTGAGTGGCTGCTCTGGGCCGGAAGTAGTGGCAGCCAACCCAGCCTTGGAGAGCTGGGTGGGATCCAGCTGTGTCCATTTGGGAAGAATCTATGTATCGTAGTATTTCCGTCACATGGAAGAGTCTGAAGGTCGGTCTCTGGATGAATGAATGGGGAGAAAGGTAGGCGGGTGGGTGAGCGGATAGGTTATTGGGTATATCAAAAACATGGCATAGCAAAGAAGAAAAAAGGGAGAAGGCTAGGAAGGAGAATGAGCTGGCATGATTGTGGTGAATGGCAGACAACCTCTCCCTCCCCGATCAGTAGGTTTCCAGATAGGCCTTCACTGCTGACATGATCCTGGGGGACAATGACCATGTAGGTTAGGTTAGATTCCATAGAAACAGGACGTAACACAGGGATTTGTGTTCATGTGGTTTACTCAGCAAGTGTTCTGCAGAAAAGGCAGGAGGAAGCAGGATGTGTAGGACAAGAAGCAGGAAAGCATCAGCCTCACCTTGATTCTGGGCGAGCTGCAAAACACAAACTACCCACACCGGGTTGGTCCCACCACGAGGCGAGCGGCCTGGGCACCTCCTTGTTAGTTACTCACTGGCTGTGCCCTGTCCCCCCACTGAAGACAGCGAAACTGCTTAAGCAAGGTGGCTTCTAAAAGGGAAATTCGTAAAGGACCTTAGCAGGAATGCGCTCGGGACAGGCACCAGCAGCACCCACCACATTACATAATGGATGGCAGGGTCCAGAAAGGCCTAAGGGCCCAGAGAGGTCCCCTCTCCCAGGTGGGAAAGCTAGGGCTCGGGCTGCCCCAGCAAAGCCTGGTGTCCACACTCCCTCCCCAGACACGTCTCACAAGCTGTTCTTTACAAAGCCAACTCAGTAAGGCACACTCAGTCGGGGTGATCTGTCTTGGTCCTCATCACTGAGGACAGGTGGAAAACATGGTTTAGGAGATGGTTTCATGTATACGAAGACACCCAGTGAAGCTGGCTTCAGAGATCTTTGAAGGACTCCAACACACTCCATCCCTAGAGCCATTGCCCTCCTGGAACAAAGAGCCCTGCAGGACAATGGACTGCACGGCATGCCCCTCTGCCTTCGCGTCCTACGAGAGGTAAATATGAACACGGCATTGCATCCTGTGGCCCTCCTACATGGGTTAACCAATCGGTGTGGACTCCTGTTCCCTCGTCCAGCTGACCCTGTGAATGGGAAGCCACGTGGGCTCTGCAGCGTCCCTGCAGGAACAGCGTGCCTGATAGATGGGCTATGCAGGCAGAGCACCTGCCTAGATGACAGGGGCACACACAGAGAAGATCACAAGCCACAGGCTGAAAGGCGACCCATGACTAGAGGATTATCATCATCCCCCTGGAAAGTCTTCCTCCAGCATGACTTGTTTATTGCCTCTAGAGTCTCTGTGATTAACAAAGAAAATGTTTGAATATTCCTTTTATTCAGGTACAAAACAAGAAGTCTAGTAAAGGAGTCAACTCTCACAGGAAGAAACATATCAGGGTATAAAATCCCTCCTGCCTCTCAGGAGCCAAAAAAAAAAGGACAGCTCAGACTCAGGAAGTCCCGGGCCATCTGAGGTGAGGACGTCAGACCAGGCATTCTGAGTCCCCGTTTACTAGATGAGGTGGTTAAGAACCTGCAGAAGATGAGAACGGAATGCTGGAGAGCAAGCTAGGGGCAAGGCCAGGCCCAGCACCAAGGGACTTATGGAGCCCTTCTCCCAAAAGCCTTGAGGTCCATCCAAAGACTCCCATCTTCTTGGCAGAAAATCTTTATCGTGCACTCTCTGTAACACAGTGGCCCTGGTGGTGACTTGTTCAGCTTTTCCAAGGGATGTTACCTGGAATGTCATCATCGATCAAGGTAGGGTGACTCTGAATGCCAAGACTCTGGAATCGCAAACATAGGCTCTACTGCTGACTGCCTTTGTGACCTGGGGCATGTCACCTCGCTTCTCTGTGCTGACTCAGTTTGTCTACCTGAGTAAGAAGACTGATGATACACGGTGACGGTCTCAGGGGTCACGTGGGGGTTACATAATACAGTTCACGTGAAGGGCACACAGTGGCTTCTTTGAGATCTACCAGTAAATTTTTATTAAGTGATAGATGCTGACATTTACCAATCTAAATTGTGATTATAATTATCTGTGAATAGACACTACCAGGAGAAGATATGGACAGATTCGAGTCACATCCTTCACAAACTGTAACAAAATTTGTTGTTTGGCAGCCTAAATCAATCCCCCCAAAGAGCTCCTGGTCTCCACTGGGCTCCCAAAACCTAATCGTGTCCTAAGGAGAGTTTATGAGCTCCTTCTGTCCACCAGGGATTAGCTTAGGGACGGTCACGTAATCCACACCCGTCCAGACAGGGTGAGTCTTGGGTACTGCTGGAAAAGTTGAGACAAAGATCTTTCTGCTGCCTGGGAGGTGTGGAGGAGGAGGAAGCCTGAAGTCCTGAAAATGGCTGGGAACCATTCGGGAGAGACACTGTGTCCTTGGTGACATCACTCGGTTCCTGGGGAAATCCTCCCCTTAACTTACATCCAGCTTTTGTATTAATGGAACCAGCACATTTCCTTCATGATTTAAAGCAGTTTTATTTCACGGAGGGTTGGAGAGGGTCACTTGCAAACCAAAGATTTATAACCAGCACAATGATCTTAAAAGCCGAAGCCCCATCTTTCACTTCTCTAAGTCAGAACTTTGGTAAGCATAGCTGGAGCTACTGTCCTAAGATCAAACGCCACGAGGCCCCTGGTTCCTCCAAGCCCTGGGTCAGGACCATCACCCTGTGGTTCCCAGCCCCGTGCCAGGGATGAGCCAGCTCCCGCTGTGTGACGAGTGCCTCACATAATCGAGGCTTTGATCTCCAGAAGCCTTCAGCCCCTGCTGCGCTGCAAGGTGCTGCAGACAGCCTGTCACCAGGCACTGAGACATCCCTTTGTAGGTCCTGCCCTGGTACAGAGTGTGTGGGCGATGACACCATCAGGGAGAGGATGCTATAACCCAGCTCCGCTCTTCTCTCCAACAGCAATCAAAGCCTGGCTCTGCACGCTTTCCCTAGGAGCTCAGCATCACGCCACCCAGGACAAAAGGCCATATGATCAGCTTTGCAGGTTTTCCTCCATCTGTTTTCCCCTTTCTGCGGTCTGGGCTGAATGTAAGCAAGCATGGCTTGGACTGAGATGCACTCTTCCTGCTCCCTGAAGTGCCAAGGAGATGGGGAAAGTCTGAGCAATTTCCTCAGGGTGTTTTAAAGATTTCACTTGGGTTTCCATGGTAATTTTACAGAGCTGGCACTCAATAGGTGTTTGTTGGACTGAATTTATTGCAGAGTAAAAGTGAACTAGATAGTCCCATACCTAGACTGTATACAAAACTCCTGGTGTCATCAAAGAGACAGGAAGGGAGTTGAAAGCAGAGCAATTCTACCAGCAATCAGGAAGAACTCAGCCCTGTCCCTTTCCTCCATCTGTACCAGGAAAATGATAACAACGATGGAAGAAACCAGGGGAGCCAGAGTCAGAAACAAAAACCTAGTTTTAAAAGATATGCTCACTTCTGGCCTGTCCTCCTCTGGAACTGCAGGAGTTGTTTCCAGAGTGAGGGAACTCACTCCTTGATGAAGGCAAAGCCCTTTGATTGGAAATACCCCCAGAGCCCTCTGTGGGCCTAACTTCCCTTCCAAAGGGAGGATACACAAGCTTCGCCTTTATTGGAAAATGTTTTAGACCCAGATTAGAACTTAACAGGCAAAATAGCTGAATAAGAGCAAAAAGTGAAAAGGCACCAGCCCCAACAGGGAATCAATAGCACATAAGTCAATAAGGAGAAAAACCAGAGAAGCACTTGGGGAGAGGGATGGGCTATGTTAAAATGTAAAAAGCCGTGTTATAGTATATAAATAAATTAATGTTCTTTGAGCCAAAAATGCAAGCAACACAAATGCCACCTCTTGCAAGCAGGTCAAAGCCTGTGAGAGGTAGGCTGCCCTGCCAGCAGATTACATCTTCAGTAGAACCATGGAATTAAACACTGATTCCAACTTGCCTTGCCCTTTGACTCCTCAGGCTCATCAAAGTCATCTGTACAGGGTTTGTTCAGGGTCAAAGCTGCCTGGCAGATTCATCCACGAACCAACTCTCGTTCTATTTGCTAAAAGTGCCACTCAGCTTTGTTAAAACTACGAACTGTCACTTTGTCAATAGGTACAGCCCATTTCTGAGGTCAGATCGATTCCAGAACAAAGTTTTGAGTGACAGCATTACCCCTGGAGGGGTTCCAGGAGCACTTGCGTTTGCATCCCCCTCACGTTACTGACAAACAAGTTCCCCATGATGGATATACCTGCAATTAATATTGAAGGGACAGTTAATGATTTCAAGGCACCGCTATATAGACCTCATATTTCAAATTTAAAACTCTCCTTTCAAAGTAGGATTAGTTTTCAAAGCCTATAAATGAATGCTAATATATTAGGCAAAATAAGTTTTTTAATGTGTTGGAAAATAAAGCAAGAAAATTAACATTAAGGACTCCGCTCAGTTGAGACAACCCCATTATCCTTGAGACACTCACAATGAGGCTTGTGCCACAGCCTTGCCTTGTCAGCCCTTGTTTCAAAAGATTCGAGATCCACAAATTGCAGCTTCAAAAGCATCCGATACATACATCATTCTGAAGAGCACATCAGTTAGCAGGCGCACCTAAGTATGTGTGTGATTCTCTCACTGTCTTCTTTAGTCTGCTGGAGATTAGAAATGAAAATCCATAAAACTACATGGCCCTGTCCTTCCCTCAGAGAGACAGAGCAAGACAGTCATTTGAATGGTTCTGCTAAAGGAAAGTTAAGAATGTGCAAAGCAAAAGAAAAATGCATTTAATAACCAAATCATAAAAGTCAGTTCGTTTCCTGAATGTGAAGAAATTGCTTTCCACATTTTCCCCAAGGCAGGAAAAAAGAAAATAATTTCTGGCCCAGAAAGTCAGACAACTCCTAGTAGAGACCAAACAAAACAATGATTCTGGACTAGATAAACAAGAACCAGAATAGACAGAAAACTACTATGTATTGTACTACAAAAAGACAGCGACACAATGCAAACAGCTATTCTGATTTCACCTAGAAATCAAAGAGAATCAAGATAGACACTTAGGTAATAAAATGGCAAAACAACTATTGAAAAATCACAGTGGAGATCACTGCTAACTGCTAAGCTGCTAGTTCAGCCGAGTACAAAATAGGTGACAAGTCACTGCCCCAGGCTTCCTGAAGGGCTTGGAAAAGACACTGCAATAACTCCTCCAGTCCACAAGAGGCACTGTGAGAGTAGATAAGAAGCTTCTCCATGATCACAGAGCACCCAGTCTCTCCTCATGCCATTCCTTGTCATGCCACTCCTTCTTCTTGTCTACATTGTTCTAACATGGACCTTTCAAGCAGTCACCTTCAGGGACTGGATCCTTCTGTCTTTTATATCAGTGGAAGCAGGGAGGGCAGGGCCTGAAAACCTAATGCATAAGGGCCAACCAATGCACATAAAAGTTTTCACCTTTCCAACTTTCTCTACCTGGCTTTCACAGGCCATGGAAGACAAAGGGCTACACCCAGAGAACCCAAACCCAATGATTCTATCAGAGCTGTTGCACCTGGTAATTTAGTGACCCTTTATTGAAATCTTCATCAATCCTGATTGCAAATCCCATAACACAAAGCAACAACGGTTAGTAACAACTTCTTGTTGTGCAGAGACCACTGGTTCTCCCAGATTTATGCTTACAATAAATTGCCTTAACTGCCCACCCGGCCCATGGTATGTGTCCAACATGAGACTCTCAGGGCCTATTAAAAAAGCAGGGTAAGAGAACATGTAAACTGAGAATGATTATGTAATCAAGCTCTAATGAGACCTAGTGATTAGAGAACAAATCTGGGTTAATTTTCTTTTTGTTTCTATTAGCACCTACAAAGCTGTTGGGAAATGCCTTAATGTCCACAGCTGTCCTTTCCAGCCCTCCCCCTTCCACCTAGTTTCTGTGCTGGTCCCCACAACGGGATGATGCTGAAGTGACACTGGAGAGTGATTTTCAGCAGACGTGGTGGATGACAGGTGAAGAGTTTGATTCTCGGTTAAATGACCGAGGTACTGAGTTTTAAACCCCCAATCTCTGCCTTCATCCAGCTGCTGCCTGCCTTTGAAGTCTCTGGGAGGAACCCAGGCCTAGAAGGTAACGGGAAGTTTCTAACTAGGGATGGCTAACTAGGGATCTGCAGCCCTTCCCCATGAGCTCTTCTGGGAGGTGGTCAGACCGGCAAGGTGGGCAGTGCCCTGGGCTGCAGGCAGCACAGTGAGCCCAAGGCATGTCTCCTGACACACAGGCAAATGTGACATTCTGACTGGTTCAGGCCTTCTGAAGGTGGGGACAGCAGCCCTGCCTTGCCTACCTAACCCAAAACTCACGGGCTACAGGTCCATGATTGGAATATGACATAAGGCAGAAATGCTTAAGCCTGGTATTGTAACAGTTGAAGAGCAGACATAGGAAACTATGGACACAAAGCCAAGTCTCCGTGGCAGGATACCTGGGGCCGAGGCCAGGCCACAGGTAGAGGCATGAAGTACAGGTGGAAGACCTTCTCTGGCAAGGAACTGGTGGATAGTAGGGTGGATAGTAGACCAGAGCTGCTGATCATGATCAGCCAGCACCCAGAGGCAGAGGCCACTGGCTGGGCTCCAGGTCCTTGAGGAAATGCAATGGTGAATGAGCACCAGAGGAGGGCAGTAGGAACAGGTGGGGGAGCAGCCCAGGTCAGGGGCACTGAGAAGCCAGGGTGTGTGAGTTACTCTTTCAGGGACACATTCACAAAGCGGACAGTAGCCTGAGGCTTCCCAGCCAGGGCTCCCGCTGGCCTATGCCTGAGTCAGAAGTGCTGCCCCAGCCCCAGGACACACAGGGATGTGTGACAGCAAAGACTGGGTTGCAGCCCCCCTTTGCCTCCTTAGCTGAGCATGGCTGACTGGTGCTCAGCTCGCTAGGGGTCCAGCTGCTAAGTGACATAACAGCCATGGCCAAAAGCAAAGGATCGACAAGGCCCACCCACACAGCACTGATCCCTCGGGACTCATCACACCTGGCCTTGTCCAGGCCTCCCACACTCCCTTGTGGCTTCGGTGGTGAAGCAGGGATTACCAGCTTGCTTAAACCTAATTAGAGTACTGCACTCAGCGCCAGCCTCGCAGGGACTGCCACACTCTGTCCCCCTGTCCCCCCACCTAACCCCATTGCTGCTTTTCTCAGTCCGTCACAAGGTGGAGGTGTCAGAAATAAAGACATCACATCATCACTAAGTCACTCTGAGGCTTAGAAATGACTGGAGTAAAACATGAGGCAGAAATGCTTAAGCTGGGTATTATAATAGCTCAAGAAACATTGTGAGAATCTTCATAACAAAAGGCATTTAATCCACTTCCTTCTTAAGTTAAATGTGTTTCGGCAGAAGGGAACAAGCCTCAAAATCCTCTTCTCCCCCAGGTTCCCAACAGATCCACAGAAATTCACTTCTCTGCAGTGTGAGCTGACTGAATATTATTGGGAAGTCTAGAAGGAGGAGAGTGAATAAAATCCTATCTCGAGACAAAAATCCAGTTTAAGCTAGATGAGTGTTTCTCGAAGCAATGTCAGAAGGCATTACTGGAAGGTACAGGACCAGAGAGACCCCATGATATCATCTTTTATGGGAGGTGCCTGACCTACTAATTATCTATGCAATCCAGGGCAGGTGCTGACTCCACCAATTAATTATTCAGAAAGGCCCAAAGCAGTGGGGAATTAATGCAAAGTACTGGTGGAAAAAATATGGCACAGTTTTGGTACCCATTTCCTCCTAGTCCTGATCTGCAGAGATGTCTGCTCTGTCAGGGAGGGAAGTGAAGATATTTTCCATTCCCAGCTCGCTCCGCCTCCATCCCAGCCCAGGTCCAGTATGCCTAGACCTGGAAGGGATGAGCCAGGGCTGGGATAAGCAGAAGCATCGCCATGGGTGAGGTCTCTCTCAGACAGGCTCAGGTCACAGCCCACTAGGAAGGAAATGTGCAAGAGAAAACAAGTTCCTCAAATCAGAGCAGGAACCTCCCCACAGAGGCCTCTGACAAGCTGCTCTCTTCCCTGTGGCAAGCTCCTATTGTGACGCTCAGCCTGTGGGTTCTTCTGCTAAAACATCCAGAAGGTGTTAGAGCCAGGCCTGGCAGACAGTGAGCCTCAGCAGGTCATTTCTGTTACTGGTCCTTTGTGTCCAGGAGCCCTCCTCCCATAGCCACGGGGCTGAGGCACGGGGCACAAACCCCTGTGTTTGGCTTCTGGCCTACGCCAAGATCAGAAAGCCACAGTGCTAAGAACATACTCCTGTCCCTGCCCACTGAGCAGCACCTCCACTTCCTCTCTTCCCTTTCGCTGCAAATGACTCCTGGAGTCTTTGCTGTCTGTTATGGTTTAAATATGAAGTGTCCCCCACAGACCCATGTATTAAGGGCTCGATCCCCAGTGTTCAGAGGTGAGGCCCAGAGAAAAGACCTGATCATCAGGGCACTGACGTCATCGATGGATTAACCACTGATGAGTTCATGGCTGACTCAGCTGTCAGGAGATGGGGCCCATTTGGAGGAAGGAGGGTATTCGGGACCTGACTTGAAGGGTATCTCTTTCTAGCCCCCTCCCCTCTCTCTGGCTCTTTTGCCATCTTCCTGCTTCCCAGACTTTTCCTTGGTACAGCCTCCACCACGATGCTCCTGCCCAGGAGCCCGCTGATCATGGACTGAAACTTGGAACAGGAGCTATAATAAACCTCTCCTCTGTCAAGCTGTGTATATCAGGTATTTCATCCCAGCAGTAAAAAGCTGACTAACACACTGTCCCTGCCCACCCCCCAATTCCCATCCTTCACCTTCCTATATACCCCACCCCTGCATGAAGCCTCTGCAGACGCAACTGCCCCCGAAACCAGCCCTGAGGGCTCTCCTTCCTCAGAGCTCTTCCAAGCCACTCATGCTGGTCCCAGAGGCCCTCCAGGAAAGCTCTCACTCCTCAGACTCCAAGGAGGCTCTAGGAAGCCAGCTGGACACAGCCCACTGGTCCACATTCATACTTCTGCAAGCCATTCAGGCTAAGAACAAGATGCTGGGGAAGGATTCCATCTCCCAGAAAGGGATGCCCATTCATCAAAGTCAATACCTAGGGTATTTTAGAATCATTTGTCATTCTAGTGGCCTAGTTATCAACTCCTCATCCTGTAAATATATTCCTCTGGGACTAAGAACTGTTTCTTGTGGTTATCTAAGGAAATTGTGAAATACTAGTGTTGAATAGAACAGTTGTCAAATCCGGCTTGGGAGTGCCCAGTCGAGTAGGAATTAAACGTTCTTGTCATCTGGTCATCTGGCCATACTGAACAGGCGAGGCCACTATGGCCAGTCATTAAAGAGACAGATGCAGCCTCATTCCGCGGGGCAGTTATAACAAGAGGCACAAACTCTGACAGCAGATGGAGGGGAAGGAAACAAGAATCATTGTGAAGAATCGGGAATTATTGACCATCTGAAAGGTGTTGGGCAAAATAGACTGTATGTAGGGTAAACAGTCTTTTAACACAATGCTTTTGGGAAACGCAACAGCCGTTTCTCCCTTCTCCGCCCAAAGCTATCAGCCAGTGCGAGGCAGACCACGTGTCTCCCCTGAAAGCTGTCTGAAGTGATGCGTGGGCCTTGGAATCTTTGTCTAACGAAGTCTAATGGGTCAGTTGCTAATGGAGTCAAACAAAGACAGACTCATGGAGGGGTCAGCAATGTCATGCTTTCTCCTCATCTCTGCTTCTAATGGGGGCCAGAGTCTGAGGGGGTGGCAGAAGCTGCTGCAACAGAGGCCGCCACTGTGCCAGTCTCGTCCTCCCAGACGCACACCCGAGCAGGCTGCCCACCTGGGATGTGAAGCCAAGCAAGGATCCACAAAGGAGGACACAGTGGGGAGACCGGCGGAGGGAGTGGGTTGGCTTTGCCTTACCGCTAAAATCACTCAATACACAATACACAATACAATAATAACACAATATACCATCATTTTTACTCTTTTTTTTTGGTTTTAAATTTTTTTAAAAAAGTTAAAAAGAGAATTGAATCCTTGGGCTGAGGCCAAAGTCGGGGTAAAATATTAGAAATCAAAGGAGAACCTCCAGCTCAAAAAAGCAAAACCACCAGCTTGTGACTCACAGGACACCCCTCGCTCAGCACCCTGGGAGCCAGCGTGAAGGCAGCAGAGGCAACCACACCCCGGCTGAGCCGACAGTGTCCTGTAACCACTGCGCCACGATCACCCCTCTCAAGCAGATTTCCCTTCCCAACAGTAGTGGGAAGGAACTGAGAGGGAAGATCTCTTCCACTGTCTATGTAACAGCGCTTCTTTGTCACCATTCAGAGGTTGTGAGGACAAGGGCGTGTGAGACGAGAGCCAGTGCTGGCTGCGCAGATGTCCAGAATGGCAGAGAGAAAATTCACAGCCTGCAGCCCGCCAGTTGGCTTTCTCTCCTAATGAGGCCAAGTGCGCGGTTATTTTCTCACACTCTGAGCCCTGAACCTCCTTTCTTTATGTGAATGTCGGCTTGCAAGGAAGAAATCACAAGAGCTCTTTCTGATTCTCACAAAAATGAGTCAAACTAGGATGGTCACTGTAAAATAACCCCAGTAAAAGAAAACTGCACCACAACGAGCCAGCTGGCTTACAGAGTCACAAAAAGTAAGTGTGCTATAACAACTCAAAAAAAAAAGTCCTCTTTGTGGTCACTTCAGAACCAGAGGTTCACAATTCACAGAAAAACCCAAAAGGGCAATCGAGGAGTCACAGATTAAAGAAGCAGCCTTCTCCTCTGCTCTCTGCCCAGTGTCCAAAAAAAAAAAAAAAAAAAAGCCACACACCCATTCAGGAGAATGAGACCCTGCCCAAGCCACATGAGCCAGGGATAAGCAGGGGGCA
The DNA here is from genome assembly GCA_004027295.1 of Dolichotis patagonum. Lineage (NCBI taxonomy): Eukaryota > Metazoa > Chordata > Mammalia > Rodentia > Caviidae > Dolichotis > Dolichotis patagonum. Next base: position 29,126 of record PVJX010009039.1, on the reverse strand, counting down.
ACTGGCAGACAGGGTCCCTTCTGGCCAGCGATGTTGCCATTCTCATCACTGAGGCATTTCCTTCCAGCTTCCCTGAACTAAAGGACAGGGGATCCAAGATTTGTCAGGCTTGGGGGACTCATGCTGCCTGGCTCTCCCATCAAACTGGCCACCCACTGAGCTGAGAAGGCTCTCAGGCACTTGCACAAGCAGCTGAGTTAAGCCAGGACCACTACCAGGGACCAGCACGTGGGGCTGGGTGACAGGGTCCATCCAATATGGCACCCAGTGACTCTCTGTTCTTAGCCTTTGTGTTCGTGTCTGTGTGTGTATATGTGTGTGTGTCTGTCGCCTGCCTGCCTGCCTGCCTGCCTATGTGTGCAGTGATCCAGAGGGCCAGACAGTCTGCAACTATACCCAACCTTTTCCCTCAACCCTGTAGCATGAGATCATGTGTCGCTGTCTGCGAGCACACAAACATCATGAATCACCGTACAACCAGTGGTGTAAACCACAAACTAAGAAAGCAGACAAACCAGGGTGCAAAGTCCAGCTGTACCCCTTAACTTCTCTATGCTACAGTTTCTACATCTACGAGATGGAGTAAGGCGAATGCAATAAGAAAGTGTCTGTGAGTGTGAGCACAGTGATTAACAGCAGGGAGCCAGGCAGGAAGTTTCACTATTTCGCATCAACCCTGAGGTGCTGACCTAAAGGTCTTCTGCCACCACAAGATGCAATTTATACACAGCACACCGAGGAATCAGAAGCAGACACGAGAATCAGATTTATAGTTCAATCAGCCAGCCCTTGCCAAGAGGGCCAACCAGAAACATCTCGGGAAGCCTGTTTGTAATTTTGTAATACATTAGTAAAGAAACAAATATGAGCTATCGTCTTTTACTGAATATGAATTTTATTCAAGAAAATATCTCCTCAAAATAGAACTTATAATGATTAAAATTTCACATTGCACACACACACACACACACACACACGGACAGTGAGAGATCAAATTGTCCAGATAAAATTTCAATCTGCAAATATTTGTCCAGGAAAATTGGATTCGATAGAAACAATGATCACAAAAGAAAATTCACAATGGCAGAAGTTATCATGGATACAATTTGATGGATATATTAAATCCTCTCTGTACAATTTATGGAAAACAGAATTAGACACTGAAATAATTTTAGTAAAATAAAAGTGTTAGAAATAAACTGACAAGACAAGATAGGAACTGATCAGGAATCATAAGGCTTAATGAAGCTCACTTCAGAAAATTCACTACATTTGCGTTCATAAACACCAAAATACCAGGGTCAATTCATCCAGGAGAATGGTCCCACTCTGGGGGAAAAAAAATGCCAGAAGCCACTAGAGGGCAGTATCCTGAGCCCAGGGGCGCCCAGGCACACAGATGGCGCTGACCTGGTTGATTCTGCTCTGAACTCCAGAGCCTCCACTTAAGGGGGCCATTCTGGACACGGTCCACGTTCCCAGTATTGCCCAGCACCACCCACGGATCCCGTCCACTTTTCCAGTAATCCAGAGACTACTCTTCACCTCGGCTCTGCGCAGCACCGTTCTCGCCTTGTCCTGCTTCCTACCCTGCCTTCAAGCCCCAGCCCCGGCCCCTCCTGCCTCCCCTCCTGCCCGTTCCTCATAAGCTTTCCCTACCAAGCCCACCAACGACCTCTGTGTTGCCAAACCAAACAGAAACTCTCGGATCGGACTGCCACCGTATGATGGAGGGTGGCATGTTCACAGATCCTGGGGACCAGGATGAGAACATCTTCCAAGGTCATTCTTCAACTTCCCACAGCCGCAGAAAAAAATATTTGCCAATATCTGAGGCCAAATCCCTATTCTCCAACCACGTAATGTTTTCCTCCTAGTCGTGGTCTGTGATCGCTTGGCTGTTGCTTCCTGCTCCTGGCCCCATCAGTGTTGGTCATGTGACTTGACTCACCCAATGGAGGGTTAGCATAAGTGACGTGAACACAGGCCTGAAGATCTGTGGAAGTAGCTTAGCGTGGCTCCTGTATTTACTATCCACTCGGGCAAGAAACCCCTCTCCTGCTGGCTGCTGCCTTCTGAGCCAAGACCCAGGAGGAACACACATCAAACAGACCTAAATCCAACCTGTCACACGGGGTGCCCGCCCCCTACTGCCCAGTCAAGTCAGATGTGTTGAGCTGAACCACATTCAAGCTAGTTCATTTTGTTTAGCTCAATATAATTAAAATACTATCATTTTAATGCACACTCAATACATCTATATACTTTTTCTACATGACAGCTTTAAAATTCAGTGCATATTTTACAAGCAGTGTATCTCAGTTTGGACTAGCCACATTCCAGGGCCCCACAGCCACAGTGGACAGTGGCTAAAGCACCGAGCGACACAGGGCTAACCCCTAGTTTTAGAAATGTGGGGTACTACTGAATCCAAAAATGAGTGCCTGAGATGGATACTCACTTCTCAGATGAGGAAATACAAATGGCAAATAAATATATGAAAAAATGTTCAGCATCACCAATCATTCAAGAGATGCAAATTAAAACAGCACTGAGATGATATCTCACTCCAGAAAGAATGGCTAACATCAATAAAGCAAGCATAACAAATGCTTGAGGGGCTGTGGGGAAAAGGAAGCCTTCTCTACTGCTGGTGGGAGTGTAGACTGGTGCAGCCAACGTGGAATTCCTCAAAAAACTAGGAGTAGAGGTTCCATTTGACCCAGCTATTCCCCTGCTGAGTATTATCCCAGAAGACTTAAAACATTGTACCACAGCAATATATGTGCATCCATATTTATATTAGCACAGCTGGTACTAGCTAAGTCTGGGAAACAACTCAAATGCCTATCAAATGAGGAACAGATAAAAAAATATAGCTCAGTATGAATGCCCTAGGTTCAATCTCCATTACCACCACACACACACACACACACACACACACACACACACAGATTGTGCATACCATATTTTTATATAATGGTGTACTACTCAGCTATAAAAAAGGATAAACTAAAGGCTTTTACAGGTAAATGGATGCAACTAGAAATCATTCTCATAAGTGAAATAAATTAGACTCTCATGTAAGCACCGTATTGTTTCACTAGTGTAACAAACAAAGTAAATAAGATTCAAAAGTTATGACAGATATAGTGCAAAGGAAAGAAACTGCTCAAAGGGAAATCATATTGTTTGATCAATTTTGCATGCCTGTGTCTGGTAACCTGAGCAACTGTTTTGAAGATAACTATGCAATATAAAAACCATTGTTAAATTCTCATCATCTTGTTTTGCAGTCCTATATCACTATTGTTTTTGTTGTTGCTCTTGTTGTTTTGCTTTTATTGTTGGCTTTATGCTTGCTTTTTAATTTTTCTGTTTTTTTCTCTTTAAAAGAAAAAAGGAAGAAGTGTAGAGTACTTTAAATCACAACTTTCTTCTCCACTTTGGAGTCTTAACTAACACTGAGAAAACAGGAATAGCGTGGCCTTTGCTATAAATGTTTGCCAAGCTAACAGCCCAGAGGTGCCAACCTTGGGAAGCACTCAGAATGATAGGGAGGATGGCTGGGGTTACCCAGAGCCGTCTCTCAGAAGAAGGAGTTGAAGAAACTGAGAAATGCAGACCTCGGGGCATCTCAGACACTAGTTAATGCAGAGACACATCATTTGTATGATTTTCACATAAATTTGAACACTGAAGTCAAAAGGTGGTAACTTCACATGTGTGCAATATAAAGTAAAGCTAATCAATTTGTATGCACTACAAGGACCTCAAATCCAAGGGCTTGGCTCATTTGAAAGGCAGTCAAATCTCACCTCTACGGGATGAAGGCAACCTGGAGCCCTGTGAGAACCGGTAACATGATTCACGATGCATACTGTATGTGCAGTCTTGTGTGTGTCTGTGTGTGTGTGTGGTGGTGGTGGTAATGGAGATTGAACCCAGGGCATTTATACTGAACTGCATTCCTAGCCCTTTTTAATTTTTATTTTTCAACAGGGCCTAAGTTATTACATTGCTCTGTCTGGGCTTTAAATTGCTATCCTTGACTGTTTTAATTGGTTATTTAAAAAAAATAGTGCAAACAGTTGTAATATTGATATAGGGGAATGAAACTCCCAAATTACTAGATGTCCGGTATGAGCTCGTGTTCTCTAAAATCGCAGAGTGAATTTTAGGAACAATGGAGGTTAAGAGCAGAATATATTTATTGAGAAAAGAAAGCTTCCATCTGGGAGAGACAGTTGCCAAAGGCGCTGTCTTTTCTAGGGACTTCTATACAGCAAAGACACAGTGTGAGAGGGGTCTAGGATGGGGAAACCATGGGAACTCGCAAGGCAGGCAGACATGAGGTGGGACAAAACTATGGTCAACTAGTAAGATTGGTCCTTCAGGTAAAATTGACAAATCAGGGTCAAATGTGGAAGCGAGTCATGTAGCAAGCAGACATGCTTAAAGAGCAGTGACTCTGTTGGGGGTTGGTATGGTGACTCCTGGCTTCCCCAAGGTGAGCCATACCTATTTAGAGTATCAATCCCTCCTGTCTATATTTGGTTGCATTTGTGTTGCCTGGGATCTGGCTCAAAGCAGAAGTGTCTGCCTACTCCAAGGTGGCAAGGTATCTGGGCTTCTGCACTGGCTCCTTTGAGGGCCCAGCCCTGTCTGACTGCCTTAGTTCTAACTAACTTAGTTAGTTCTAACTAACTCAGCTGCCTGTAACAATATCCTTACCATGTACCAGGCCCTGCACTCAATCCTGAACTGATTTCATCCTCTATAACTCAGCCACTGAGGAATGATACCGTTGTCCCGGTTCTACAGACAGTGCCACTAAGTCAACCCAGGCAGGCTGAGAGTCGATGCCATCACTGACCTCCTCAAAGTAGTCTTATTATCAATAACCATTAGGAAAATAATCATTCAAACAAGATTGCATTCAAACTATAAATGAAAATATAAAACACTCCTAGAATAAACATAAGGAAAAAATAAGAGGGATAAGACCTAAACGAATATGACAATCAAATTTACTACGCAGGGTGCAACAGAAGATTTAAATCCATGTTCTTGCACCAAAAAATCAATACTCTTCTCCCCACGTAATGGTAAAGATGTTACTTCTCCTCAAAATAATTATAAATTCAATGCAGATTCAATGAAAAATCCCAAGGGATATTTACAACATATGTCTACAAGTAATTGATATTCTTAGTAAATAAAGAAAATAAAAAGCCCTTACAAGTCAATAAGCAGAAGACAAACACTCCATATTAGTGATCTACTGCACATGGTTCACCCCAAAATTCAGCTGCTTGGAACATCAATAAACATATATTACCTTACACAATTCCAAGGGATAAGAAATTTGGAGGTGCTCACCTAGGTGGCCCTGGCTCAGGCATCGCACGAGCTTGCAGTTAACTGTCCGGCAGGGTACCATCATCTCAAGGATGGCTGGCTGGCAAGCTGGTTGCCTGTTCATATAAGACATTAGGTGCTCTTCCTGTGACTCTGTTTTTCTCTGCAGAGTTCCTTGCAGATATGGCAGCTGTCTTCTCCTACAGAGAATGAATCCAGACAGTGAAAACTGCAATGTCTCTTTTATGAACAGAAAGTGGAAGTCACATATTTCTTCTGCCAGACTCCATTCTTGAGAAGTAAATTACTAAGTCCAACCCACATTCAAGGGAAGGCAATTAGGTTCTGCTTTTTGAAAGGAAGAACATCAAAGAATGCGCAGGCATCTTTTAAAACCATACTTGCACACAAATAGGAAAATGTGCAAAATATATAAACAGGAAACTCAGAAAACAAGCATATGAAAACTTTAAAGTTTGCTAATAATCCCAGAGATGCAAATTAAGCAAACAGATGTCAAGAGACCGGCAAAAATGAAGAATGATGACACTTTCTGTTGGTGATGGTATGGAAAGCAGACCCTGCTGTATGTGCGTAGTGAGGCCACAAATGGGCACCACCTTTCTGGAGAAATGTGACCATTCATATCAACAGCCTTCACCATGCAACTGTCTTTGACCTAGCCATCCACTCGGCAATGTATCCAAACAAACAAACAAACAAACAAACAACAACAAATCAAAAATGTTCTAAGGATATACCCACCCAACAATTTATTGTACCATTGTTTGTAACACAGAACACATAGGGTCTAGTAATTTGTGATATATACAAATACAACATTATGCAACTATAAACATTTTTAACGTAAGTAACTTAGGCTCAACGCAATCCTATTTCCAAGATTCTCAGACTGTGAGCCAAGGTGCTCCAGGATCACACAGTGCTGACGGTATTTCAGATTCTGGCAGCAGGATATGGTGCTACTTCATATTTTGGTGCCTTATGAACTACTGTTACGAGTTAGTTGACAGTTTCCACGCTCCATGATTTTACATGTTTTTGTAGATGAGATGAGCAGTAATTTTCATGTTTCCCATAACGCTTTTCTGTTAAAAGGATGGCAGGAAAAAAAAATACATTAGATGCCAAGATGTGTTTTGTCCTTAGCTGTTATGGGACAACCAGACAGGCCAAGTGCTTTTTCTCCAACTGTCCCCCTTCATCCCGGCACAGCTTCCCCAGACCTTGCAGGAAGTCTGTGTGGGCAGTGAGAGGAGGGGGCTGCTTCTGGTGTCTCCTCAGGTTGGAAGGATGCTGTTACCAGAGCATCACTCCTGTCATAGCTGCATCCTTGAGGAGGTTAGGCCAGGGAGGCCAGCACGGCCGGGGTGGGGGGTAACTACAAGTCCTCCGAGTGGTGAATGGAAGCCACAGTCGCCGGGTATCCGGGAGCCAGGAGGTGGTCCTAGGGTTTCCACCGTTCTAACCTCACCAGAACCGTGAGGAAAGGAGCAGGGCGCCTGCTTTGCAGCAATCATGGACTGGCCGGGAACTTTCCTATCATCTCCTCTGTGGCCATGTACAGGGACAAATGTCCCTGAGGCTGCCAGAATAGGTGACCCTGGGTCTGCAGCCCAGTTACCGCAGCTGCAGCACACTTAGGACTTCTCACTTGCCCTCAGGTGCCCAGACAGGGCCATCTCCACTGCCAGGTGAGGGGGGCAGCTTGACCTCTTAGCACGCCAGGAGTCACATGGCCTTGGGCTTTTAAAAATATCAGCCAGGGGATACCTGCTTTGCAACCAGGCCCTGCAGTGCCATGGAGGCAACAAAGCCCTAAGCCTGGTGCCTGCTAGAGTGGGAGAAAGTAGAGATTTAAAAAGAAATCCTGGAGAGGAAAAATAAAAAAGCAAGAAAAATGAATGTCTCAGACTATGATTCAGTCCACAGGCAACATTTGTTCCGCCATGATGGCTTGATGTGTTAGTGAAGCAGAGGAACAGTGAGTGGTATTTCATCTTCTGACCTTCAGATTCAAGTCACACTATATAAAACAGAACAGCACGGCGGGCTCCGGGAAGAGGGATGTGGAGAAGTGATCTTCGGGCCCAGCATGGCGGAAGTGCCTTCCACACCGGAGCCAAACCGTAATTGATCATCACAACAAACCAGTGCGAGTGAGGCCCCTTCCACGGCTCTGTACAAACCGACTTCGTAATGAAATATGAGCTTGTGAAGTTTCTCATTTTGTACCATTCTGACATTTCTTGCAATGTGATTAAAATATAATAAGATCAAATAGAAAATACTGTTTGCTCAATCACCTCCAAACCTAACACAGTCAACAGTCCAATTCCACCCAAGAAGAAGTCATTTCCAAGACTCCATAAAGAAGCCTACATTTAAATTTCATGTTCTCTGCTGTTACTGTGAAAAATTACACATTTTAAGCATAGGACAAATACAGGGCAGGCCAATTCTTGTTATAATAAATTTTATTCCAACATTCTCAGTAAATAAAATCTCCAAGCCCCAGCCAATGAATGGCTGCTTCAAGGTTCATTCAATAATACATAATTCCATTCCAAATAATGATTTGCTCAATTCCTTTGAAGTCTAATTCAAGTCCCATTTCCCCTTGAGAAAGCCTGGATCCCAACTATTGTTTCCTTCTTGTACACCTCAGAGCATATATGACCTGAAATTGTGTCTCAGCTGCCAGATATGCATCCTTTCTCTTCCGAGCTTGAAGGGGCAGTGCCTCAAGGTCATGGCCATTCTTCTCTTTCTTTAACATCATTTGGTGAGCCTGGATTCCCGGGTACCCAGACAGGGTTAGACAGGCTGCAGGTGCTTGACAGTTACTTACTGATTGAAAGAGGCCCATGATGACGGCATTTAACCCATGGCAGGCTTTCTGCCCATCTATCTCCAGCGCTAGGAGTCCACGCCCCACCAGTCATTTCTAGTGAAGACATTATGTTATCCTGTGGGACCTCGACACGCACCATCATTTTACACATTGTTGGCTGCATCTATTAATTTTCTTACTGTCAGAGACAGTTAAGGGAGCCTTTCTAGAAATGTCTGAGGATCTGCAAAATGGAAGCCTGTTTGTTCGGCTCCCCTGCCACGTGGGCTTAGGCACTGTGTGATTGTAGGTACTGGAGTGAGCTCTGTGATTTACAGATAACTGACTCTGGGAGGCAAGAACACCACTTAGAGCATTTTCTCAATGTGCCATGGACCACCTAAAGGACAAACCTAGTGTTGAGGTTGGATTTTCCCAGGCCTGGATTACTCTTTACCTTAGCAAACCACAGGTTAGGTCAGCCCAGCAGCCCAGAGAAGGGCTCTCTCCACGCTTTCAATGGGATCCGACAGGTGACAGCACAGGTCAGCTGACAGCATGTCAGCCTCTGGACACACAGCCTGGGTCTCCAGGCAGAGAGAGAGCCCCCAAATCATAGCTCCCAACTTTTATTTCCACTTGATTTTGGCCATAACCCCAGGACTAAAGTTGGATCAGTGATTTTAAGTTCTGAGAGGATTCTTCAAACCAATGTCCTGGCCCTGTACGTCTGTTAGCATGAATGTACTCAAAGCCAGAATCAGAAAAAACCTACTCAAACTGACTTTAGCGATGAAGGGAACTTAGGGAACCATCTACTCAGACATTCCAGCGCCATTTTTCATAAGGTCTCTGCTCTGCAGCCCTCCATGTGGTAATTTTGTCATCAGATCCTTCCTTGTCACAAAATGACTTCCAGCAGCAACCAGGATTCCACATCCTGCTTTTCACAGCCATAGGGAAAGAGGATGTCACATGTCAGACCACAGAACAACAATCTTCAGCTTCCTTCTGACTGGACCATCTCTGTCCCTCAAACAAACAGGGGGGAGGATTTCCCTGAGTGACTGGTCCATCACCCGTGACACCTGGGGGAGTGTGGGACAGAAGCTGATGAGGCCAACACAGTGTCCTTTTCCTCCTGTTTCTGAGAGGTAGTACCGAACCTCCAGGCTTTGTCCTGCATCTGACAGTTTTGCCCTGTCCTTTGCGAGGGCCTCAGGGACCTCAAGTGCCATTTGCTGTGACATTCAGTCTAAGCCAAAACTCGGGAGCCCCAGAAAGGCCCAAAGACTTGTAACTCATGAAATGACTGGCCACTCCAAACACTAACTCCTCCGCCTCCTGGAATATGCACAGAAGCCCTCCCAGGCGTATCTAACTCAGCAAGTGTCCACGGGCCACGTGCCTCTAGAAGAGCCAGGGAACGCTCTGCCGTGTGAGTGTGCTAAGCCGATCTTGCTCAGCTTCGCCTTCCCACCGCTTCAAGTTCACCAAGTGCCCGATGGACCTTTGCTGTCTAAAAAGAGCCATATCACCTGAGGATGGCGCCTTCTCGCTCTTTCCCTGTACTCTTCTGAGTCATGGATGGGCCCACCAGACAGCCTCACCGCTCCTCGGTGTGTCCACCTGGCAGCCCTGGCACGCCATCGGCCCATGCTTTCCCACCTGCTCTCTGGCAGCCCCTCCTGCTCGGATGACCACAGGGTGAGACCACACAGACCTACAGCCCAGGAAGGAGGGCCGCTGTTGGCACGTTTGGCGGGGCCTCTCCTTCCCCAACGCCTCTGCATTTCAGAGTTTATAAAGCCCAGTTCCAGTTCCTCCATACCTCCCCATCCAACTGCGGGAGAAAGGGAGGCAGACACTGCTAAGCTTTCTACAGAACAAGAGAGAATGGAATTCAGAGAGGCAGGGAGGTGACTGGGCACATGCCAAGACCCAGAGGCGGACCTTGACACCAGGCTCTCTGGCCCTTTCCCAGCTCCACGGACTGCCCAGGGCAGCCCCCGGCAATACTGGAACAGAGGCCCAGGCAGCAGCCCAGCCCATGCTCTGCTTAGCAGAGTGAGAGCCCAAGTCCCAGCCAGCCCAAGGCAGCTGCTGCCTGCCCCTCAGGGTCAGTTCAGAAGTACGTTATGCTATAGTCCCTGCCTGCTGGCGAGCAAGGCTAGCCGCAGCACAAACCTTCCCCAGGCTCAAGAGGTAAGCGCTCAGAGAGCAAGCCTCAGAAAATCCAATTTGTCTTTTCTCTTGCACTCTTTGCTTTGGTTATTGCTTTGAGATTTCTTTTGCAGCGAGTTGGGTCTTTGATTCTCAGTTTGAGTCTGTGGTGAACACAGCCTTTTCCTTCTGCCTTCCAGCGCCCAGCCAGCTTTCCTAGGAAACGAGAGCAGCCCCTTCCCTTTGGGAAGATGCCCAACAGCATAGCTCTGGGATCAGAGCTGCACCGGTTCACTTTTGGTGCGACTCCTTTATTCACTCGCCCACTGAGTCAGTTCAACCTGCAAACACACAGTGAACACCTATACCACACTGGGCACCATTCACAAGACTGGGGACCTAGCAGAGAACAAGACAAGAGTCCATCCATCCCGTTCCCTAAGGGTATCCCACAGTGAGCCAAGAATTGCTTCTGATTTCTTCGCAAATCCAAAGAACCCTAGGATCTCTCTCCCCAAAGGAATGCACATAAACATAGGCACAGAAAACCAGGCACCTTTGCAGAGGGTCTTCAGGCCCCTGAAACCCAAGCCGCTGGGGTCTGTGAACACAAGGTTAAGGACCTCTGAGCAGAAATGCAGGGTCCTCTTCAGTGGGTGGATCTCCCTGAGGGTTCTGTTCAAATACCACCTCGATCTGTCAAATTCCTTCAATGGATCATAATCATTTTCCACCCCAATCCTCAGATCTTGACTTTCTTGCATTCCAAAGGCAGAATCTTACAGGTGAGCATCTTAAGATAAAAGAGTAAGAGAAATCTACATTCTGGAATGTGAACTACCCTGTGGGATTTGAGGGTAGAAGATCCACATCAGACTTGCAAATTATCTTTTCCTTACAAACGAGGGGTAACAATTTTCTCCAGGTGAGCATGAATATGCCGTGCTTTACGTAGTCCCTATGCTCCTGAAAAGTTATACCTGAATCAAAACCTTGCAAATAAAACCACTTAACATGCACTAAGGGAGCTCGCTACTTTATAAAAGCTGGCAGTGAATTCTTCCACTAAGCAAGGAAAACTTTGGAAGGTGCTAATTTTTTCTCCTTCTTTGTGAGAACGGATTTCTCCAGAATTCTGTAAAATGGGTAAGCATAAGTGAATAATAGCAGGGAGAAAGAATTTAAGGAGTTCGGCTTGTATTTGTCATATATCTATTCATCCAAGAAGAGCTTATTATCTATTGCAGAGCTCAAGGTAAAAAGTGTACAACTAAATTCTGGAGGTAAAGAAGCCACAGCTAATCTACCACAGCATGAAAGGATCCACCATGGTACACAGGGCAGAACAAGGCTCTGACACTTAAGATCACTGAGTTCAAAACAGTCCTGCTGCAGTAAGCAAGTAGCTACCTCATTACATCATTGACTGTGATCTCAGGCAAACGTCAGGGCCTGTTCCCTCCCACAGAACCAGGGAGCAGCAGCAGAAGGGACGAGACTCCGTGTGCGAAGCGAAGAAACCGTTTATAACTCTCAGAAAGGCCCCTGATAGGCTGGAAGGAAGGAGAGATGGCTGAACCCAGAGGCCGAGAACCATGTGGGCATCCAGCAAGGGTGGCAGGAAAGAGGTAAGAACTTAGAGTCTGTTTAGGAGGTTAATACGGGGCCAGGTTGCAGAATAAAAGCAGAGATAAGATAATGCCGTTACACGGAAAAGTCAATAAGAAGGGGCAGCCGTTTAGAAAGGGACAGCTGAACCCCAGCTGAAATTACAATTGCTGTCATGCGAGAGCCATGGGGATGGAGAGCAGCCACACAGTGGCAAAAGAAGGACAGTGCAGGGCAGAGTACCAGCCCAGTATGATGGTGAGCATGATGAGGATTATGTCAAATACCCATCCAACATATACCCGGTAGGATGGGGTGGCATAAGACAGGGTCGCTTTTCCAAAAAGATGCTGGGCAGAGTTAGGCCTTCAGTGAATGGTAAGTAAATGAACTGCTGGACTAGGGCGGGCATCAGCAGAATGTGGCCTACAGGCCGACTCCAGCCCACAGCCTGCTATTGTCATGCCTCATTCCTGACCGACATCAAATCCAACAAGCAGCTGTGTAATGTGAACACCCTCTGCAGCAGACAGTGGCTGGGTGTGACCCTTGGGCGGGCCTTCCAGAAGAAGCCAGCTTCCTGGTGAGCCTTAAGATGACCAGGCTGTGGAAGACAGATAGGAATTCACTCCGGGTGGAGAATTTGCTCGTGCAAAGATGCAGATAAGTGGGACCAGAAGATGGTCAGAGAAAGACACAGGCTGTGGTGAGCGCTGATACTGAAAACATCCCCAGTGACTTGAACTGGACTCCTCCAGAAGTCCACCTTGACCTTGAGTGCAAGGAATACATGTGGGAAGGGATCCCCAGGAAACACCAGCCGTGAGGTGGTAATGAAATTCTGGGGGTACCTTAAGGTTATCCCTACCAAGGATAAGGAGCTGGAGTATTTATACCCAACTCCTATCAGTCATGTATTTAAAGCTGTTCTCAGAGATCAGGGAGGCATCAACAGTAGCCTATTGTGTGCTCTCACAGAGTGGGATCTACATATCTATGTCAGGGACCCTCAGGCATACAGACAAAATTGTGGCAGGTGGAGGGAGGGCCTACTTGTGCCAAGAGGGTAAGATCCAAAAGGTACAAGCAGGACATTAACAGTAGCATGCATTGCAGTGTTGGTCCTGGTGTGGACAGCCTGAGTGCATCAATGCTGAGGAGTCTACTGGGCTATAAGGACGGGAGCAAGTCCTGTATAAGCCTGGAGGAAGCATGGTTGCAACTTAGAAAACTACTTGACCACAGTACATACAACTCATCACATGTATGATTCAAGAGACAGTGAGCTGAGAGCTGCATGGAAGACTTCTGTAACCTCCCACAGGGGTGAGGATGAAGGCCAGGCCCAGGCTGTGATACGGGGGATGGACAGGAGGGAATGCACATAGTGATGCTCTAGAGGCCTTCACTGGTGAGTCCCACTGTGCTAATGGACAGACAGCTGAGCTAAGGAACAGAGAGGAGGAGAGAGGGTTGGTCCTGGGAAATGGACTCAGGGGCAAATGGCAACAGTGGGAGAGCACTGATTTGAGCAGCGCCTGCCTCCACGGCAACTGGAAAGGAGTCTACAGCTCAAGGGCTGAACCTCAAGCATACGGATTTCTAGAGTCTGTGAATTTCCAACTCAAAACATTCACAAAACCCCACATGCCCCTGCAAGTGAGTATTTTGTGGAGATGATCTATCAATTTCATTGATTCTCAAAAGGCTCTGTGAACTCACAAAGAACAAGAACCAAGTTCCCCAAGAATTGGTGAAGCAGCCCCTCCAACCTTATGCAGCCTTAAGCTGAGCTGGGACAGCAAGAGAGGGGCCCCGGAGACCTCTCTGACTAAGTGGGAATGGAATTTCCCCCACACTTCACAGAACACTGTCAGCGCCAGACAATTCGACCTGCCATTGCTATGGGCACATGTTTTAAGAGAGCTTTGTCTTCGCCTGCACCAAGAACTAGCTTATCTGCTATGCAGGGCTTCAGACAGAGCTACTGGGCAGCAAAAAGATTACCCTGGATCTTCCTTAAGAGAACAGAGAGGCTTCTGTTATGGAAAATGCAAGAGAGAATAAAGCTCCAATTTAAAAAGGCTTTGAGAAGTGTTGCAAGGCAAGAAGTTAGCTCCACTGCTGGGCACCTTGATGCTCAAGAAAGACAGCCAGGGTTTCCTGCATTTTCTCTCAGGCGTTCAAGCCTCTGTGGGTCTGTGCTGTGATCAGAAAGGCTGTTATATGGAAAGCTCCATTGCTTTGCCAAAAAGGACACATAACCTGTGCATCCTTCTGTCAGCCAGCTTTAGCAGCAGCTTCTGCCTTCAGTGAAGAGTCTGAATAATGCTTATTAAGTGATGCTCAGAAAATCACATGAGCACATAAACCTACCAGATCAGCCCCAGGTACACATCAGAGTCAAGGACTCAGAATCACTTCTGGGCTGTGGAGATAGACGCCACCTTCACCACTCCCACAGCCCTAGCTGGTCACTTGGTCCAGCTGACCCAGAAAGTTACCGTGCCCACCTATAAAAGAGGATCAGTGATCCTGGGAGATCGGAAACGTGCTCAGCGCTGAACAATTTTCTGCACTGGTTATAAAGAGAGAAGGGGCAGTACCTGCTCTCACCATGGATCTGCTGCTGGAAATCACTGAGATTGTTTTCCCCGCAGTACAGAATATCTGGAGCAATACGATGATCCCAGTGTCTCTTCCAGCTCTGACATGATGCCTGCTCCCTCCACTCTATCAGGGCTGATCGGATGCCCCTGCCTGGCCTCCTGCAAAGCGGCTGTGGCCACCTGCTCAGCAGTAGCGAAGGACAGCAGAGGAGCCCCGGGTGTGCCCAGTACTCATCACTGTCAACAGAACTGCAGGGCCATGGGTGCTGGGCCGTGCTCATGTCCATAAGTGGGGATTTCCATCGGAAAAAAATTACAGAAAACAACTCTTTAAATGTTAAAGATCTTCTCGGTGTGCGCCAAGACAGCCAGAATAGCCATTTGTGGTGATCAGATAAATCTGCTAACAAATCAGTTTTGAATGAATCTGTAATTTAGTTGCACAAGTGCTAAATGCTATCATGAGTTTAATCATCATACTCTTTTCAAATGTCCTTATTCTTAATAAGACATTATTTCATTTAATCTCACAATCGGCCAGTAGTCAAAGTCAGGAAGCATAAGAAACACTGATGTTAAAATAAAAATAAATCAATGAAGACTGTAAAAACAATTGTAATAATTATGCAAAATCACCGCAGAACGATTTTTGCCAGGTAAGTAAGTTGCGTCCATCTGATCAGAAATCACACACAATAGTAAATCTAGATGTCCTGGGTACTTCAAAATGTTTAAAACAGAAACTACAGTGATAATTCTACTCTAGTTGGCAGTTCATTTGTTGGTAATAAAGACAGCCCACACATGCAATATGCTATTTGTGGCAAAGTGCTTACAAATTACAGCATGAGGCCACTTCTCCTATCTTGTCATTTAAAACATAATGTGAACATCGTAAAAATAAACATTTGTGGTTTTGTAGTGCACAACACAGAAATCCAAGACCCCAGCTCATGAAAGCAGCGGCTGTCCGCTCGATGCGGAGCCCCAGTTAAATTTCAATCTGCATTTTAATACAGATTCAGCCCCCCAACAAACATGTCAGAGTTTATTTGTTAACAAAGCATGTTTTTTCTTGCATGACTAATTAAAAAGAAATTAAATTAACTAATGCCTGCAAAACGCTTACTGTGGCTCCTCATACATAGAAAGTACAAAATAATGCCAGCCATTATTTTTATTGTTATAAAATTATCATCAATGGGTAAATGGGAAAAAGTTTTAATTTGTTCTTATTTATAATTAATATTATTAAATGCCACTTGTGGGGGGGAAACTTTATAATACAAATTTTAACAATACTAGTCCCAATTTTTAATTAAAATTTTATCTTTATTATATACCACTCAAAAATGAGTAAGTGATCTGGAAGGTATTGGTAGTTTTTTCTTTGGTGTGGTTTTGTGTTTTGGTAGTGCTGGGATCTAATCTCAGGCCTTGCACATGCTAGACGGAAGCCTGCTACCCAGCAGCTGCTCAGCCCACGGGTAAATGGCTCTCAAAGTTTTTATGGGGTCTAGGACCCTGATGGTGAACCGACGGCACATGTGCTGCAGCAGACTGTTGGTGTCACTGAGTGCTCTAAAAGGTTCCCCATCACTGGTCTAGAAGATTAAATTACTGCAAAGGAAGTTCACACAACTGAAAATGGAACCGACAAACAGCTGATTCCCACCCATTCCTCTCCACGCCTGCCCCGGGCCCTGCAAGGCTGACCTACACAGATAGCACAAATGGGTTTTCCTCCCCTCTGACTTCCAGTACAGCAGAAGATGAGAGGGTAGGAGGGAAGGCGAAAGGGTTTATTTCCTGCCTGCTCTCCTCCCAGACATCAATTGAACAGTAATGACATTTCTTTACCTAAAGCCACCATAACTTTAAGGACCTGTCCCCTGGTCTATAGCTGTCAGTGGGTCTCAGAGACAGGTCCTTCTCGGTCCCCTTCCCTTTAGGGGAAGTGACAGCTTATTGTTCTTGCTAGATTCTGGGTGCTTCGTCATCCTTTGGTCGGTTCCCTTTTGTCCTTCTCACAAATTTAGAAACACTGCTTTCATTAACCTTCGTTCTGAGCGGGCGAGGGGAGGCCGGGGACTCAAGCATGCTCAGCAAGCACTCTGCCACTAAGCTCCACCTCGGCGTTGGAGTGTGTCACTTTTATCCTTGAATTTTAAATTGGTACTGCAAGTGCCCCTGGGAAAGAGGACCTTAACATGGGATTTAAGCATTGAGTCACTTATTCATCTGCAGAGCATGGATATGGTTCTAAGGATAGCTGGGACAGTGACACTCTGTGATATTATACTTCAGATCATCATGCGAGATGGCATTCGACTGAGTGCAGATAAACATGAAGTCCGGCACTTTGTCACTGCAGCAGGTGATGACAAGGAGCCCTGGGTGGGCGAACCGCTGCTGACTGCTCTCAAGGGAATACAGGTATGCCTCACCGAACAACCCACCTGTGTAAGGACCAAGCAGACTTAGGACTCACTCTCGGATTCCAACACAGGCACGGGACAGCAGTGAGGCCTTACAGTGGCTTCCAGCCTGTATTTGATTCTACACACGAAAATTTCACACATTCCTCAGTGAGTATATTGTCTACAGTACACAGTGTGTTCTCAAAAGTGAATACAGCTATGTTAGAGTGAGAGGCTACAGATCCAACCAGTTAGAACAGTTGACAAAACTGAAATGACAAACGAGTAAGCTTTTATGATAGCACCATGAAATTTATGAAGCAAACAAGAAAATGACAGGGTGGGGACACAGCTCAGAGGCAAAGTGCCTGCCTGGAGAGCACAAGGTCCTGAGTTGCATTCCTGGTACAGAAAGAGAAAGAGAGAGGGAGGGAGGGACGGAGGGAGAGAGGGAGGGAGGGAGGAAGGAAGGAAGGAAGGAAGGAAGGAAGGAAGGAGAGAAAAGAAGAAGAAAGAGGAGAAAAGAAGAAGAGACAAAAAAGACCACACTAATGAGATTCTCCTTGAAAGCTACACTCAGGACCCCTACTACTAGTTCTTCTGTTTCTACTTTGTCGTCTCCTGTACCTGGGCCTTCCACGTCTCCTGATCATCATTTCAGCGATGACACTGACAAGGGCTTTGACTCAGCGACTAAAATATTATCTCAAATGTCTTTTATTTTGTACAGATCTATACATCTTGTTTAGTCTTTGTACAGTAGACCTTGTTTATACAGCACAGTAATTGTGTTGATTGTATTGTATAGTGTAGTACTTTTATGTTCTGTTACACATTACAGTACTTCATGTAAGAGTTATGCGGATAAAAGCAAAGTCATCAAGTTGGAGTTTCCATTGATCATTTCTTTGTTCTGTATATTGTAATGTATACACTATACATAATTCTTCATTTAATAATCTAGGGGAAAAAACATGAAAATTTGAATCCATGAACATTAAAAAAAGATGATAAACCAAGAAGACTTCATGACAGTTTTTGGAGGAATTCCTCATGGCTTATATTGGGAGGCAGATATAGCTGAGGATCAAACAAAAAGTCTAAGTATGAACATTATAGGCTACAAGATCTCTCTGGGTCCTCAACCGGGAGTTATTTGCCTCCAAGGGAACATTTGGAGGCATCTGGGGTTGTCACAACTGCAGGAGTATTTCTGATATCTACCAAGTAAAAGCCAGGAATGGTGTCAACCTACCACAAGGCAGAAAATATGCCCCAGAGTGATTCACTCCAATATGTCAGCGCACCAATGATGAGAAACAGTGTGCTAAGATAGAGGCACTGGCAAAGAAGACAGAAGACACGTGGGATGGGAACATTTGGGTAGACAGCACATTGAATCCCTAAATGCTCTTGAAACTGCTCTGCTATTGGACATATTGCCCTCACATACCTATCATAGCCTGGATATCGATGTCCTCCCAAGGCTTCATGCAGCCATAGTGGGGATTTTCAGAGGTAGCTAGATCTAAGTTGTGTGACGCTGAGACCAAGGATGTAACGTTGGAACTGAACCATGGTATGATGCTGGGATTAAGGCTGCCCCACTCTGGGTGTAAGTGCTAGCTGCCCTATGGGTGGATAGCCTCAATAAAGGAAAGAAAGAGGGTTGTGTCTTGTCACTTGTCGATTGCTGCTAGCTGCTTTGCTGCCTTCTGCCTGCCATAAACTGTTTTTCCTGCGTGATTCCCCTCTGCCATGCCACCCTGCCTTACAGCAGGCCAACTCTGAACTGAAACCTTTACAAACTTTGAGCCAAAATAAATCTTTGCTCCTTTAATTTTGAGTGTTGGGTATTTTGTCTCAGCAACACAAAGAGTAACTCAGACCCTACACTTCCCTTGCACAAAAACCTGGCATTCATTTATTAATCTAACAAATCTCAGTCAGTAAAAAGTCAGAACCAATTCACTTTCCCACGGCAGGGACAGCAGTGTATCTTCATGATCTTATCTGGAAGCTATTATCCACTCTACTATTCTCTGTCACAGAATAGTCTTAATTATCTTGCTACCCATAGAAAAATCACAATAGTCTACTATATTTATATTATTATTCTAATTACACCTACAGGGCAGGAAGGTACCTACTGCACAATACATATTTTAGCAACACATGGATGAATAAACCCCACAAAATCTCAAGGACCTGTCATATAAGTGACATTTTTAAGGCTGCAGTAATATAGAACACATAGGTAAGCTTCTGTAAAATAATAAAACTGTTGTTTTCTGTCCACCATTTATTGCAAAGAAAAACACACTTGGTTGCATCTGGGCATCTCACTCTAACCTCTTGCTAGATAACAATTCAATACTCCAGTTTTGAGAGTTTCTACAGAAATTCCTCACTATAAATTGCATTATCATTTGGTGACCTGCATATCCTACTATTCCAGAAATATCTGTGGCAGATGGAGATGTTATAGAGAGAGATGTTATTAGTGGTAGAAAAACTCTACCACTAATTCCAAGGTTTTAGAGTAAAGAATTCTTCTAATAATTCTTTTAGGTCCTTGTCACATAGCTTTGACTGCCTACTAAGCCCTGGCCAGCACCAAACACCAGGTCACTGGACACTAGGCCACTGTGTGACTCAAACCACCCATCACAGAGTGAGTGATGTGAGCTAATGAATTATAAACACAGAAATCTGTGGTCTATGGAAACAGTGTGCGTAGCATCAAGCCTGGAAATGTCAAGAAGGTAAGAGGAGACTGGACAGCACATGGCTTGGAACCCCAAGGTCCTTATTCCTAATGCTTCACCACATCCACCCAAGCCCACACCTCACAAGCAGCTCCTTAGAATCAATAAGCAGGAGAGAAACAGATGGTCTGTCTTACTGGTAGTTTGCACGGAATGCTAAAATCAATCAGAAAGGATGATTTATTGCAACTTTAATCAAGGGTGGTTCTAAAAGACAATGGTAAAGGAAAATCACCTCAGTGGGCAGAATGTCAGGAAGTACATGTAGGTACCCACATCACATGTAAGAAGAAAAAGTCGGCTAGACCTACCCTATTATAGTGTCACTAGCAGACAGACCACAGACTGGGAACATAAATAAGACCGAAACGCTGACACAAAGACAGCTAAGAGGAAGGACCACACAGAGAGAGATGATAGCCACGTGTCCCACGTGTATCCTACCACACTCACTGCACAGACGGCCCCAGCAATCAGACAGTTGGAATAATCTTCAGATGGGTATGGCAGCCACCTATTTCCCCAGACACCCCACTACTTGATCATAGGCCCACGTAGCCATGGTGACAGGAACAAAGGCTATTCATGTACACAACTCAGCCTTGATCCTGTATGAACAAAGGTTCAGGTCATGCCACTGGTTTAAAAACTAACAAGCCCACCAGTTAGGGAACCGGCAGAAGGCCAGTTAATGGTTGATGAAAAAACAAACCACACTGAATGATGAAAAACCAAAGTTATAATGATCAATTTAAGCCTCATGATCAGCTTCCAAACAGACTGAAGCACGTATGCTTCATTTTAATTGTTCATATTATTGTCTTTTTTCCACCCACTGCCATATACAAAGGACACGAGCAAATGTTAACATTTTCATTCCTGGAAAGAGTACAACTGAGTCGACATCACAGTAACATCCGGTAGCTGGGAGGACTTTGCATTTCCATTGTGTTAGGCCATAGGTTTCTCCCTTCAGAAGCGCAGAGCAGGAGCTCAACATTCTAGAAAGTTTCCATCTGCCCAGCAGAGCTACTCTCCACCTTCTCCACACTGCCCTGTGTCCTGGCTGACTGGCCTAGACGCACTATTCTGGATTTTTGGTTGCTTTGTCAAAGAACAGTACCAGCAGAGATCTGGACGACAGGAGGAAACAGAGATTAGAATGTTCAGTCCCCCAGCTGCCTGTATGCCGTGTCTCAACACAGAATAGCAGATTAAGGCCACATGTTCTGTTTGAAGCCTGTCTGCTAACACTACGGCTCTCCCAGAGCTCCAGAAATGGTTCTCCGTCCTTCTGCTGTCAGACCTAAGAATAGCAGTGCTCCCACCCCAAGATGCATCTTCACACCCCTTAATCAAGCCCACATTCCTATAAATAGTTCCTTCTTTAACCTCCCTTAAATACCCTTTTGGATTTTCTATCTCTTTCTTGTTAAGATCTTAACTGATACAAATATTTTCAGTTCTCAGAACAGAAAACCGAGGCCTAAAGAACAGATGGGCCCCCCTGACTGCCCTGAGATGCACTCCAGGGACCTGATCACACAGAGAACAGACATCCAGAAACCTCTTTGTCTGTATGCAGATCACAAAATGGTTTGGAAGCTGGTGAAAATGCTTTCAGAGAGGGAAGCAGGGTTAGTACCAAAGTCAGCCTCCAACCCAACACCCCAGGGCCCTAGCACAGAATGTGTCCATGCCATCCACTGGCAATGATTCCACAGAAGAGACGCATGTGAACAAACAGTGCTACTGCTCTGATTCATCAGCCCCTAGCTTGAATGTGTGGCCCAGCTTCTTCTGCTTGCATGATCCCCAGAGGGGCCTGGATAGCCCACCCCTGAGACAGCATCTTAGCTTCCCACCCCTCATTCACACACACACACACACACACACACACACACACACACACAGTTCCCCGTGTGCTAGGGACTGCAGCGGGCATGGGGATATTAATGATTTTAGTTATTTCATAAGACCAATGAAAGATCTAGATGATAAGTATCCCACAAAGTCTAACAGCTGGGTCTACTACTACTAACAGCTAAGTCACCAGCCTGTAGCACTGTTAAGAGTTGGTGGAATCTTAAGAAGAAGGGGCCTGGTGGAGGAAGTTATGTCAATGGGGATGTGACCTAGAAGGGGATACTGGGGCCCCCCACTGTCCCTCCTTCCATGATGTGCTGACTCCCTTCAGGTCCAAAAGAAATGAAGCCGACTGATCATGGACTGGAAGTTCCACAACTGGGAGCCAAAATAAACATTTCCTCCTTAGGAGTTGATTCTCTTAGACACTTTATCACAATGATGGAAAACTAATCCACTAGACAAACAGATCACTTTTGAAATAGATAGGAAAAGGTTAAATACCCACAATGAAAAAGTATATAGCTGATAAAATAGTTACAAAGAGTTTGAAACATCGCAGAAAGTGGTTATGACAAAATCTTAAGAGAAAACAAACAGGATACAAAATTATATATATAGTATGCTTCAAATGACGTAAAAGGAAATGTACTAAATGTTAATAATGACATGTTGGGTGACATTTATCTGTATTTAACAACTTTCTTACAATAGGTAAAAATTGCCCTCATTATCTTAATTATGTGTTTTCAAAAAGTGTTTTAAATAACCAAACTATAACTATGTAACAGCAGGCCCTTAAGGATGTCATCTCCAACTCCAGTACCTTCCCCAAAACAACCACTTCCATTTGCTTTGCTGGTTTCTTGTGTACATGGAGAAATACAGTTATATTCATGGAAGGGTTTTAACACTAATAGTATGTTACACGCATTATTCTGTAACCTCACTTTTTAACTTAATAAAGTTTGTGGATGGTTCTACAACACCATACACATATACAAATTAAGCATCTATCAGCTCTAATAGTTGGCTCTAGTATGGCTCTTTCTCCACTTATTTACTATTCAGGACATTTAAGGCTGCTTCTACTTTGTCATTGCTAAAAACAAATTGTAATGAACAATCACATAGATGTCCCTCTGTCCATACGGAAGACTGTGTTTCCAGAAGAGACACTATGAAGTGAAATTTCCAGTGGGCTTTAGATGGTTTAAAAGTTCCCACAGACACATCAGACCCCACCCCCAACTCTCATGGCTACTTTAGGAAAAACTAGAGGTCTTGGCTGGTCAATGGGCTAGGGTTAGGGGGTGGGGGGCCCACCTTCCTTGGGGTCCTCAGGGCAGCTGAATGACTATCCAGCAACCAGGAACACATACTTCTACATCTGCACGTCAGACACACCCGCAGGGCAAATCATTCTTCCTGGTTCAAGTCATCACTAGCAGCATTATTTTTTGTGTTCAGATCATTAAAAGATGCACAGGCTGGGAAGAAATTTTCTCAAAGAGAGCCCACCTCCCACTGAAGCCTACATAGACTTCTCAGGCAGGAAAGAATTGGTTTCTCTTGAGAACTGGTCCTTTGGGGGCTGAGAAGCCATGCATTTTAATGTTCTAGGTACTCAATTTCTGGAAGGAACATAACCTGATCTAGAGTATGTTCCTTCTGCTTTTGGAGGAACTCTTGTCTTCAGCTGCAGAACACTGTGGATCTCAATCACAGTTAAAGTGGGCTCTCTCTGGACCTTGTGCTCCAAGAAGGGTCCCCAGGAGTTTTCAGCCTATACAAAGAAGCCTGGATGGCACAATGTCCTCTCTGTGTACCTCACAGGCTGGGGAAGGGGGAGCCCCTGGCCCTTCATGTTGCAGGCAAAGCTCTCACTAATAAGGCCCAGAATTGGCCTCAGAAGGGCCTTTATCCTCCCAGCACTGATTCCTTTCATTCCAAAACAAAGACCTAGGCCCACAGTGAGGTAGACATCTGCCTGAGACCTCACCATCCTCCCCAGGTTCCTCCCATGTGACTCCTCTAACGCAACCCACACTGGAAACCACGCAGCAGTAGGGAGGAGCTGAGATGAAGTACAAAGTGACATCATAAAAAGACACCCCGAATTGGGTAATCTGAGGAACTCTTCTGAAGATAACTATGCAAAAATAACAACCTTAGTTATGTTCCTACCACCTTGTTTTGAAAGCCTGTATTGTTCTGGGCTCTTCGTTATTGTTATTTGTCCCTTTTGTTTCTTGTTTTTCTTGTATTTTGTTTTGTTTTGTTTTTCTCTCTAATACAGAAAGGATAAATGTACATGCAGAGGCTTATACATGCCTAGATCTTCTCCTAAAGAGTTTACAAGAAGAGATTTTATACGTGTGATGGTTTGGACAGCTATTCTGAAGAAAACAGACATTATGGGAGCCACTGCTGATTTCCTATCATCTTGTTTTGAAGTCCAGTAATGTTTTTATTCTTTGTTTTGATTGGTTTTAGCCTGTTTTCTATTATTTGATTTCAATATGTGTGAAGGTATGGACAGCTATTTTGAAGAGAACAAGGGACATAATGGTAGCCATTGTTGATTTTCCCACTGTCTCATTTTGAAAGCCTGTAATGCTTTCATTCTTTTCTTTTGATCAGCTTGATACTATTTTGTTTTGTGTGAATTTATTGTGTATGAAGGTATGGACAACTATTTAGAAGAAAACAGACATTATGGTAGCCACTGTTGATTTCCTATTGTCTTGTTTTGAAATCCTGTGTTGCTTGCATTGTTTTGTTCTGATCTGCTTTGTTCTATTTTGTTTTGTCTTGTTTTATTCTCTTTACAATAAAAAAGACACCTGGATTCAGGAGAGGCTACTTCTCACATCTAGGTGAGACAGAAGAGAACCTAAAGAGGAGGACCACTAAGTCACCACCAGATCCTCGTCCCCATTTTGAACTTGTGATCAATTTGAGCACACTCTAAAACAGAACCCATGCTGTCAAACAACTACTGACCCTCCAGAATAGACCCCAAATCCAGCTCCCTGGCTCCCTTCTTAGTCCAAGCCCCTCACTCTTCTCCCAGGAGACTGCCCCAGCATCTGAGCTCATCACCCTGCATCTGCTCCTGTTCCCTAATGTTCCACTCGCTGCACAGTGATCAGAAAGATCTTTCCTTACACACACACACACACACACACGTATAATTATAATGTTATTTCCCTGCCTGAAAACTTTCAATAACTTCCCACTGCTCCTGGAAAAACTGTAATTTCGCACAGCCTCCAGGGCCCCAAATGATGGACACCTGCCTACACTCCCCACCCTCCATTCCGGTGCTCTGGCTCCCTACTGTTCCTTCAACCGGCAAAGACTTGGGGTCCACTGCAGGTTCCGCAGAAGTAGATCCTGAGAAAAGGCTCATATGAAAGTTGTTTATTAGTGAAATGTTCCCACGAAAACCCCCCAGGGATGTGAGCAGTAGGACCTGGAGGGGAAGGAAGCCTGGGGAGCAAGGACTGCACAGTGGTGACTCCAATCCTCAAGGAAGGCCCGGAAACAGTAGAGGTGACTCTGGGGGCAGGGGGTGCGGCAGATGTACACCCCTGCAGCATCAGCCATCAGTTACGGCTGCCCCCAAGCGGACGAAAGTTCCCAGGCACCTCCTGCTCCCTGTGGAGGGACAGCCTCACAGCAGCCTGAGGTTAACTGTCAGCAAAGAGCCAGAAGCCAGGACAGGGTGGTTGGGAGGTGGAGTGCGTGAGCAGGGTAACGGGATTCGGGAATGCGAATGGTCTCTGTGCCTCCTCCTGTGACCGCCTCCCTCCTGTTATTAAAGAGTCTGCTCCAACAGCTCTACAGGTTCCACCTGCCTAAGTAACCTTCCTTCCACCCTGCAGCCTCCACGACCTTACTCCACCTCAGCACGGCTGATGATTCCAAACCGCCACCAGAAAAGTTCCTGTTTTTGCTTTCCTCTCATGTACTGTCAGTGTCGTCCACTGGATGGCAGAGTGAGGACCTGGCCTTGGCTGGCCCTTCTCTTGTGTCCCCAACACTCAGCACAAGACATGTTTTGAGCACTTTCTGTTGGCGCTTCCTGGCTCATGCTTGGGCACATTTTACATAGCTCTTTATCTATTTAAATCTATATGCACCTGTAATATTGGCTACTGTAGGTTCCTTACAACTCATTTACTTCCCAGAATAACCCAGTGAACAGATACTAATATTATCCTCGGTTTGTCCTCAGGACGGAGACTCGGAGTTCTGGTAACTTGTTCACAAGCTAGGAGAAGGCAGAGCAGGGGGTCCAGCCCGCAGCAAATGGCTCCAGTTACTTGTGCTAAACCCGAGCTCTGTCTGGAGATGACCTGCCCCAAAGCAGGTGCCAGCATCCTCTGTTGGGGAG
Source organism: Dolichotis patagonum (assembly GCA_004027295.1). NCBI lineage: Eukaryota > Metazoa > Chordata > Mammalia > Rodentia > Caviidae > Dolichotis > Dolichotis patagonum. The sequence continues at coordinate 3,075 of PVJX010009039.1, read as the reverse complement.
GAAACTGAGGCTTGAGTGGGGCTGCAGCTTCCCCCAAACTCCAGAACAGATGGAGAGTGAAGCCCACATTCTGCCCCCAAAGTCTTCTCCCTCACCCCATGGGTGGGATGGCAGGGTTCCTTACCCCACTCTCTGTCTGTCCCCACCAATGGCCTTAGCCTTCTGCATTGGTTCCTGGTGATCATTTCTAGACTGCTCCCCAGGGAGGGAGATGCTGCCCCAAGGCCGAGGAAGTCTCTCACCCTCTCTCGTCCCACCAATGTTACACATCATTAGGTGGCCCAAGCCGTGGTACCAAAGAGACCAGGCATTCCGCAGCCCTCAGCATAGTATAGGGGTTGCTGCCGTCAGAGGCAGAACAACACTCATAAAAGGCAGCACTCCATTAGAAAGCTGGTGTTCTAGAAGCAGAATGCGGAATAGTGCCACTAGAGATTAGGAAAGGCAACGGGGGCTGGACAGCAGCCTTGTGGGGAAGAATAAATTCTGCGCTCCACAACACAGTAGGCTGGCCATAATTCCCAACAACTTAGCATGTTTTATAAAGAGCTAGAGGAGAGGGAAATGTTAGCAGACTTAATTTATCATAATACACTACATATATGTATAGAATTATCATACTGTACCCCAGAGATCTGTACAATTAGGATGTGTCTATTTTTAAAAAATAAAAAATGCACCTGTTCCAAAGTTCATATGTTAAGCAGTTGTATGTGCAATGTGTGTGTCTGTCTGTGTGTGTGTGTGGGTGGGTGGGTGCTGGAAGGGGAAGGCGGAACCACAGAGACATGAATACGAGCAGATGGGTCACGGATCGCTAACCCATCTCTCCGGAACATCCTCTAACTCAAACAGATCACCAGAGACTGCAGGCTACAGTGCAACCCCCCCGCACCTGGGGGACCCCCACACTCACACACTCAACCACCTGATTCCTGCCACACTGGGTGCACCCTGCCCATCCACTCAGCTCAGCGTAGGACGCAGGCATGGCTGCCCAGCCAGCAGGCTCACCTCCCGGCTCACCTTGCCGCCAATTATGGGAAGTCCAGAAGACTCATTGGGGGTCATTCAGTACCTTCTAATTAGTGATTATCTGAGGCCAGTGATACTGGCTTTAATCGCTAATTATAATCTCACATACAATATTTAATAATCATTCATAATACAGGAAATGTGATTAAGGGCAGAGCATTTTTCTTGGATTCCAACATGGTTTCCTAAAGGCTCGGCTGGGTTTATTCCAAGCAGGAATGAATCCAGCCGACCCAATTCCCCACCAAAGGTGGCAGAAAACAGCCACATCATGTTCAGCCACCCCCGCTCCTCTGAAACGCTCGCCAGCAGCTCCTGGAAATGGGTGAAGACCACAGACAGGTGAGTCACAAAAAAGGAAACACAAGTGGCAACAAATCTGCAGGAAAATAATTGGCCTCACTAGGAATCAGGAAATAGTCATTTAAATCAGACGCCATTCCTTTCATCAAATTGGCAAAGGCTTGCTTGACAACTATAATTCTGCCGCTGTTGATTCAAAAAAAGAAAGTGTCTGGGCCATGACAGCCTCGTCGTCTGCCTCCTTCCTCCCCCATCTGAAAACGCACTTGTTCCACAAGGAATCACGTCTCAGCCGGCTGTGGTCAAGCGGGAGGGCATGGAGCTCCGAGTTCAGTCCTTCTGTCACTGCCAGCTACGGACAACGGCCAGAAGTAGAGCTCCGACCCAAGACAGGCAGGTCACTGACGTCCTCAGCTGCCCTCGGTGACTGGTCAGGGACAGGCGCCTGACCCGGCCAGGGTAATAAAGTTCCACCCCGTGATCCTCCCGCCCGGGGTTAGAAAGCTCCAGTCCCTCTCAGCGGACAGCTGGGTGGCATGGGCCACAACAGCCAGCAGCAGCCAGGCCCACTCAGCTCACAAGTGCACAAACGCGGGTTTGCACAACCCAAGAGCTTGACTAACGGAGCTGGCTGGTGCTTCCGTCACGCACAACAGCAGGCAGGTTCCCAGGCCACAGCCCGCAGGCCTCTGCCTGTCCCGCGCAGAAACGCTGGTAACTTGCCCGATTCTCACTCCATGCCATCAAGAGGGTGAGACCCAAGACCAGTGAGAGACTGGGCTGCCACGTTCCGCTGGAGAAGGGGACCACACTACCCATCAGAGAGCTGGCGAAGGCAGCCCACGGAACACTCATCCACGAGAGCTCAAAGTACGGCTTTCCAGTGTCATTCTCAGCCTCGGCACCACCACCCACTCACACAGAAGAGCAAAAGGTGTAGATTGTGAGAAATAATTTCCAAACTTCTAGAAAGCCCCTCGAGATATGCTACAGCTCAGCTCCGGAACATCCCCAAAGGTCCCAGTGTTAACGCTCAGTAGCTGGCCCGCAGCACTATTGGAAAGTAGGGCCTAGAAGAAGGTTTTAAGTCCTTTGGGGCAAGTCCCAAAACGGCTTGTGGCACTCCAGACTTTTCCTTTTTCCCCCACATCCTGGCCGTGGAGTGAACGATTTTGCTACGGCATGTGTTCCTGCCACACATGCCACCCCTTGCCCTCCTGGAGTCCTGAAGGCAATGGGTCCACCCAATCATGGACTGAAATGCCGAAACTGGGCCCAAATAAACTTTCTGTCTTCATAAGTTGATTTATTTCAGGTATCTGTTACAGAAATAGGAAGCTGACTAACATAAGGTGTTAGAATCCAAGGGAAAAATAAAATTACTTGCATGGAGTTCCTTTTCCAAGCATAAAAGAAACAGCAGAAATTCCTTTGTACCTTCACCACGACACTCCACCCGCCTTCCACAATGATGGGCTCACAGGCAGGACTTTGAAAAGCTGCTGCTTGGTGGGCCTGCATTTCTCTGCCTTGCAGTCCCTGAGTTCAAACCCTGCCTCTCTTACTAGTTCTACAGTCTTAGGCACGTGGCTTAAGCTCTCTGGACTGCTGCATCCTTTGCGTTATGAGGTTAAGTGAAGGAACATCTTCAGGAGATCAGTCCAGCACTGTGCACCAGGGGATGCTTTAGATAAATGTTAGCCACCGTCCTTAATAATAGAACTAATGATCAAACAA